>BJCM01063954.1:0-10392 GCA_018326385.1 Flaveria bidentis
CGTGTCAATTATTTTATAACAAAAACGTTTTAGCACAGTTACTTTTGATTGATTATGGACTAGGGAGGTAGGGGGTTTAACTACAAACTAAAACTTAAAGTAATTTGCAAAAAGTAGAAAAAATTCCAGTGACCCGACACGACCGTGTCAAAACTGTAAAGGAAATTCCACGCGGCCGTGTTAAGGTTCTGCCAGAAAAACGAAAATTGACATTTTTTTTGTATTTTTTTATTATGAAAAAGAGATTATTGAAGACGTTAGTTAAATTATGAAATAAAGCAAATATAAAAACTAATTCCAACACTAAGGTAATTTCTTGATTTGATTTGGCTTACGATCATTAACGATTACGGTGCAATGACAATTTTCAATTAATGGTTTGTATCGATACTAGACATCACGCCGTTCGGATATCCCTTCTATCCAATGTCCAATCAATCGCAGTTCGTTGATTGGAGCCAACCCGCTACTCTAAGCTCACGCCGTTTGGATCTTAGTGTGCGGGTTGCAATGATAGAAGTATCGATTATAATTAAACACACACGTCGTTCGGTATGCCTAACTAGATTGTGTGATTCTATAACGATTCATAGACAAACTCAAACCGTTAATTGTTCCTTATATCAAAAAGCAAAACTTGATTAGGGTTTTAAATTTTGAAGAACTTTAATAGAAAAATTAATAAGTTGATCAGGTTTATTAACAATTTAATATATACCGGATTAGATCCGGGTTTAAGATCAAGAATCAAACAAACAAAGCACTAAAATAAAAACATCTCATAAACGCTTCACATAAGTTCAAACCGAAATCATAGAAATTAAACCTTAATGTTGAAATCAAAGATTGTTCTAGCGGACATGACAACTAGATCAATCAAAACTAAAATAAAATAAAATGTACGAATCGAAAACCAATAAAGAAACCTAAATTGCTATTGCTCCTCGTTGCTTCTTGAATTTGATTCTTCAAAATAATGTCTTCCAAAAATCCTTCCAAGGTGCTCCAAGATGCCTCCTTTTCTGCAACCCCTTCTTCTATTTATTTTTCTCCTTTAACTTTCAGATCCACTTTTTTAGGTTTTTTGTTCTCTATCTTCAAAAAAATCTGAATATAATCATATTCAATAAAAATTCATAAACATTAGAAATTTTCCTGCATTCTTTAAAATTCAAGATTATATTTAATAAATATTTTCTTTTAAATCTTTTTCTTCTCTCTCAATTGAATGCACCTACAAAACAAAACACACCAAAGTAAATTCCATTCCACAAAAGTACTATTATATAAAATAACTGAAAAATACATGCAACTAATGCAAAATATATGCTAAAATATACTCTAAAATTATTATAATTTATGATTAAAAATATAACTAACAGAGATTTTGGTTGCAAACTGGTGACAAATTTACTACCGTTTTCTACGTGCCGCAAATACTCAGTTTTCTATAATTAGTTTTCGGATATAGTTACTTTACAATATTATTTACAATGATGTTATCTTATACAATTGTTATTTTGTATTTATTTTATTAGAAAACTAGAAATTGCTGTTAAACAAATACTAGGGGTGCAAACGAGCCGAGCCGCTCGTGAGCTACTCGAGATCGGATCGATAAAAAACTCAAAACAAGCCGAGCTTTATTGAGCCAGAGCTTGAAAAAAAACTCATTTGATTATCGAGCCCGAGCCCGATCTTCACGTATCGAGCTTCAGCAGGCTCATGAGCCTAAACGAGATTTTTATTTATATATTTTTATTTAAATTATTAAATATATCATATAAATAATATCTATCATATATAAAGTTATGATTAAAAACATTTAAATAATATGGACAATGTTATATATTAAATATATAATTATAAATATATATCAAAATTAAATATAAAAATATTAAAAATAATATTTAAATAAATAAAAAAGTCTATCCCAAACTAAACTCGAGCTTGAAAAAGTATTTGTTGAGCCGCTCGCACCCTTACAAAATACCATAGTGATTTTATTTAATGATTTTCCCTAATATAAAATCATAAAAGAAGCACTTTTAGCGAAAAAAAAAGAAAAAAAATTGTTTGGAATAGATGGATCCTTGACAGACATCACCCCCTGAGCATTCAATTCAAACACCTACACCTGTGATGATTACTTGACACAAACAAGTAGGCCAATTTCTCATGTTGTGTCTTGGCGGATGGATAAGAAGATCATTAGATTATTTTATTGTTTTATTTTTAGTTATATTTTTGAAAGGCATTAGATTATTTAATGGGTGCTCTAAACGTATTCGGTCACCCCTAATAAGAGATTTCTTATAATTACCCCCAGTACCTTCGTGAATTAGAAAAATATCTAAGATGACAAGTTAAAATTATCCAAATTCCTGATCATAGTTGACCATTAATTTCTTGTGTGAATGGGTCAACTGTGTGGATATATAGAATAAGCTTATATATTTGAGGAGTAATAAACTGAGTTGAGACGTACATGTGAGTCACCACATGACTTAGTCCCATTACACAAATTAAAATCATCCTCCATTCCTCAATTATCAGATTTTCCCATTTGCATTCGCTACTTGCAACTATAAATACAACCTTCATAATCACCATGCTGACATCAAACCAAATCCATCACCATATCCAAAACAACCATCTCGATCTAGCTTATATTTCCTCTAATCAACATGGGTATTTCCCGGATGCATTCGTTGGTTGCTAACGTGAACCAGATGATCAAACTGAACAACAAACAACAATCAGATGTTCCGAAGGGACACTTGGCTGTGTACGTGGTGAAATCCAAAAGAAGCGGTTTGTTGTGCCTTTATCGTACTTGAACCAACCGTCGTTCCAAGATTTGTTACGTAGATCAGAAGAAGAGTATGATTTCAATTATCCGACAGGAGGACTTACCATTCCATGCCAAGATGACGCCTTTATCAAACTTACTGCTCGCCTGCATAATGCATAAAATGTATCGCCCCACAATTTTGCCTCTCTTTTTTGTCATTGTTTGATTGAGAGTATGGCATTGCATGCTCTAAACCATGTAAAAATAGGCATATGTTTAGTTTCAGTTATTGTATATCAATATGTAGTTATCTTCCCATTTTGCAATAAATATGATCTGGCTCTTAATCCAGTCTCACCTTACTAAATGATCATCAAACCGACAATACACACACACACACACTAATATCTCACTTATAACAGACTTATTAGTCGAGTCTAGGAAGGGTGGATGAGGGCGGTACTCGATTCCTTTATATCCGAGGGGATAGAGTTTGTTGGACCTCGGCTCCAAAAACCTTATCTTTGGATGTGTATACAGTGGCGAAGCTTTTAAGGGGCCGGGGGGCCGCCGCCCCCCCTATTTTTTCGTCCGTAGTGTTAAATTTTAGCCCCATATTGTAAATTTTGGCCCGTTGGTGTAAATTTTTATATAAATACCGAGTTCGCCCCCCCTAAAAAAAATTTTCGCCCCCGCCCCCTACCAAGTTGGTTAAGTTCAGCCACTGTGTGTATAGTGTACATTGAACGTAAATGTTTGTGTTATCATGGGTGTTTATAAACAAGTGCATTCCTCATACTTCGATCTGACTTTTTGAATGAACATTGGATCTTGGAGTAATGATTTGCTTTTCCAAATTTAAAGGATGTTATCCCAGGGATGTACGAACATCTTTTTATTAGTGATTAATGCTTTCAATCTTCAATGCTTCAATGACTAATTGCATGCAATATTTGTCTTATGTTTAATGCATGCTAACCATACCCTTTGAAAGATAATAACTAGTTTATTGATGATTTTAGTGTCATCGATATGATTTTAATATGATTAACTTTACTCAAGTTCAAATGAGAAATTAGAATAAATATAAATTGAGGTAGGTGTGAGCATACTTGATCAACGCCATTAGTTCTGATTTTGGTACTATTAAGAAAACTTTAAAGTTTTAAGGAGTAAAATTCCGCCCACTTGTTCTTGTGGGATTGTTAAGCTTGATCCTTGACCATTGAAATATTGTGCCCCAAGACGTTCTATGTTTTTGTTAATTATTTGTCCAACTAAAACTCAGGTTGGAATGATGAGTACTGATACCCACTAAGATCGATGGTCCCTTTTTGTTTGCACATGTCATAAGTAGATTTTATCATTTTAATAAGCGAAATTTACTTTGGCTAGAAAAATCAAATAAACTTCATTATCTGTTAAGATGTGCAAGGTACACATTTTTTCTGATACTAATTAAATTTCTAGCTTCGACAAACAACAATGGTTAAGAGACAGTACCCGTGGTGGGGTCTGAGGTTGCGCCCTAAGTGGGGTCCTGCTAAATAACTAGTAGGCACAAGAAAAACAATTTATTTTAGTGACTACCATAATTTCCTAAAAGAGTCCCAATCACACCAACCGAATTATCTGGTACTGTTTCATGAAAGGTTGTGTCGTTTTGATAAAACTATGTTATGGTTAACACTAGTAACAAAAGGCATTCTTTGGTCTATTTTTGAGCTACATACACAAAAACCACAAATACATTCTCGTTCTTGCATTTTCCTTTACGAATAACCCATCGAAATACTCAAATACCAAAGTGTTGGTACGATTAAGAAAATTACGGAGCACATAACCTAGTTTGTTGTTCATTTAGAGGAGACACTCTTGAGCTATGCTAGATAATCAACCTACCTAGTTAGTTATCTATCTATACAGTATAAAGGCAAACAAAATACCTCATGAAAATTTGCCAAATTACACTAATAATGGAAATGCAGAAATGATAAAATACAATAAAATGCAGATCTTGGCAATGCAAGCTACAACTTCAATTCCAAAAGCTTTTGAGAATGAAACCATGGGCTGTATCGATACTGCCCGAAGATGTATACTTGGCTGATATACTCTTGAAACAGACAATACATGGATATCAAGTTGCCACATGCATTTGTTTCAGATTCATATGAAAATGTTAAAAAAACTATAAATAATTAATTTCTATTGACCAATGTTAGGTTAGTCGTGTAGGTAGAGACTTTACTTTTAGATGAAAGGTAGGCATGGTGTAAATAGTTTGCAGTAATTTAATAATGGAATCATGATAGATTTATAGGGATGTACTAGTTTTTAGGGTTATTTGATTTTAATAATATCAAGTTTCATTTATTAGTCGATATTAATCCTAGTTTAGTAAATATTTATAGATAGTTACAACTTTGAGTTTATTTTTCTCTCACGATCTTTTATTAATTGAGAGTTAACACTGTTAGTTTTTTTTGATGATGTGGACTGCTTTGTGGCCAAAATTCTAAACAGAAAGTTGAAATCTATCATCATGTCCATCAATTTAAAACTTCCGCACCCAAAAACACATCAATCTTCACCTTCTGATATGAACCACCGAACACGTTGGAGGTAGATTTCAGATGTTGATAAAGGCTAGACAATGGATTACGGATCTAATTGAGACTAGACGGTGCTAGAGTTGAAAATTTGCTCAAAGTTGGCTCCATTTCATCGGAAAAAACTAATGAGTGTTAACTTTTAGTTAGTAAGGGATCATTGAAGGAAAATAAGTTCAAAGTTACGAGTGACTATAAATATTTCCTGATTTGGGATTAATCCCAACCAGTAAATGAAAGTTACGATTATTAAAATCCAATAACACTAGTTTTTATAACATTTGTAATTTGAAAACCTAGGCATTTCAAAATTCATTTAAGAGAATATATAGTAGGTATTAGTGTATTTATCTTAAAAAAATCTAAAAGTTATTGTTAAACATAATATCATAGTAGTGATTTTATTTTATGTATTCGAAAAATAGAGAACCATAAAATAGAAATATTTTTTAGTTAAAAAGATCATTTGGATCCTTGACAGACATTACCCCCTGAGCATGTAGACACCTGTGATGATTACTTGAGAAAAACAAGTAGGCCAATTCCTCATGTTGTGTCTCTTGGAGGAAAACGAAAGATCATTAGCTAGATTTTTTAATGGGTGCTCTGAATGTATCGAGCCAAACTCTTACAATTTGTATGTAGGTCATCCCGAATAAAAGATTTATTTTTGTTCTAAAACACACAGGGTATGTTCAATAGACGGTGTACATTTAACAACCGATAATATCTTCCTCAATTATGATCAGATTTCCCATTTGCATTCACTAATTGCAAGTACAATACACTATAAATACAACCTTCATAATCACCATGTTAACATCAAATCAAATCGATCTCCATATCGAAAACCATTCCTAAATCTCCAAACAATATGGGTGTTTTCCGGATGAATTTCTTGGTTGCCAACGTGAAACAAATGATCAATTTGAACAACAAACAACAATTAGATGTTCCAAAAGGACATTTGGCTGTGTATGTTGGCGAGATCCAAAAGAAGCGGTTTGTCGTGCCTTTTTCGTACTTGAACCAACCATTGTTCCAAGATTTGTTACGCAGATCAGAAGAAGAATATGATTTCAATTATCCGTCAGGAGGACTAACCATTCTCTGTCATGAGGACGCCTTTGTCAGACTTACTACTCTTCTGCAAAACGCATAGAATATATGGCACGACAATTTTGTTATGTCATAGTTTGGTTTGATTGAGAGATTGTCGTTGCATGTTCTAAACCATGTAAAAATGGGCATATGTCCGGTTCGAGTTATTGTATATGAATAGATAGTTTTGTTCCCATTTGAAATAGATCTGGTGAATGTAGTTATATCGGTTCATTTAAAGTTTACATACCATTAAACATAAATAAAGGTGGTATCATCGATGCTTAATAAAAGAAAGTTTAATATAATGAATTCAATAAATAAATAAAATTGCAATAAACAAATATTAACTTATATGTTTACAAAGGAATGAGAATGAATAGTGTAGGGTTAAATCTGGTATTTTATATTTTTCTTGGGTGTTGTGTTTTGCTTTAAGACCTGCAAACTCCTTCGTTTCTCGAGATGTTCTCGCCACCGGTCTTAGAGAGAGAAAGGTGGTGCCTCGCCTCCATCGTCACCTGCTGGAGAACCGCTGCATGCACCATGATTTGGGCACTTTTGTGTCGGCGACGCCATCTTCGGCTTGTTGTAAAATCGTTGGCGTTTGTCTTTTGGTCTTAATTGCCAGGTTGATTGTTTGGGTCGATGATGATGATGAACGATGCATCTGAGACTGTATCCGACTTCGTCGTCAGTTGCTTCTACCACATATGTCTGGTGGCCGTTTGAGGCGGTGATGCTGGTGGTTTCCCCTTCCGCCTCGTTATCTAGCGAATACCCGTTTAGGGTTTTCAAAATTACTCATTATGGACCTCCTTTGGTGTTGTTGGATGCCGCCGGTGGTCCCTGTGGACCGCCTTCTGTGGCGTCCGACTGTAGCCGGTCGGTTCTTGGCCAGCTTTCTGTTTCAGCATCGTTGCCGAGGTGGAGGCCACTCCAGGTTGGTCATTTTTGGGTTGTTGATGATGACCGATTTATCTGAGATCGTTCTGTTTTGAAACTGAGGTCCATGACGATGGATGCATGGTTTGGTTTCTGCGTTGTTTGCCGTTCCGTTTTCTTACTCATTGAGTCGATGATGATGGCTTCATCTTCATCTGAGCCCATTGGTGATGCTTGGGTGTCCACAACAGATATGGTAATTTGTGGGATAATTGGTACCTTTGTTTGTTGAGGTTTTCTTATTAAAAGTCTTTTGTTACGATCATGTGCAACTTATTTGGGCATGTTCTGGGGCAGTGATGAGATACTAGAGTGTTGTCAATTGTTTGGGCGTGGCTGTCGATTATGGTTAGCAGTCGTAACTGATTACTAGTTCTAAGTCCAACTCTAGAGTTTCAAATTGTTTTGAATAAGTAATAATACGTGCAACGACACAGATGGTAAAACCTAGTTATATCTTAAATACTATTAATAAAAAATAAAAATATTTTTAAATAATAATAAAACTGTTAAATATTAGTTCAATTAATAGATTTAATAATTCCAGTAAAGTCATTAAAAATATATTTTATGTTGAAAGTTGTAAGAGGAAGGAGTGGTTATCATTCTTAACCCTCTTATCACATGACACATGCCACATGCCATATGCCACATTACCATTCTCTTCATTACCATTCTCTTCATCTTTCTCCTTTTTATCTGATTTGTAGAGAATAGTCTTACCACCATAACCACATGCTACATCACTTTAATTTAATTAGAGTACAATTATATTTAATATTTAATATTAATAAAAATACCTAATTATATAATGAAAGTATAGAAATGAATAACTTGAAAATAATATAAACGAAAACACTTTATTAATTAGAAAAATACAATTAGTGTTTTAATTGGTACAAACGTATGCTCTATAAACTTCGTCCAAAGACTATCGTGAACTGTTTGAGATCGTAGATGTAGAAGAATATCTTCGTTCCCTGATTATCACTTGGAGGATCATTTACTTGTTCTGGAGAAATTCTCGCATCTTCGTTTATCAAAATGATGCAGTCGGAAACAGAGAGATAGATAATTAAACATGTTGATTCAACGAGAATACCAGAAACAATCCTTCTAACTATCTTTGATTCACAAAGAATACCGATAATCAGGGTCACACTAACACATACGGTGATAGAGAGAAAACAGATTTTTCATCAACTTCAATAATCCTTTCACCCATCTCTTACAAACATATAAAGAAACAAAGCAAAAGTCGAATGGGCCACAAAATATAAACGGGCCGAAAACTGACCGAATGTAAAGTTCAACAAAATGTAAAAATAAGATAAAAATATAAATAACTCATAAAATAAGCCGTTTTTGATCCGAAACGATGACCCAAACGGGCTCCTCGTTCTGACGGTCGTTTTGACTGGTCACAGGCCCAAAACAAAAACTTCTAGCCCAAGTTATGATCGTTTCAGTGAAACCCCTTTTGATAAGTGATCTTGAGCCTCAAAAAAAACTAAAGTTTACTCATTCGCACTTGGGCTCACATCACAAAATCATATTGTGTAGCATAATATATGCATACATTTTTATTTTATAATGTTTTGAGGATGAAGTTGCCTTGTATGTTGGTAATTATGTACCACTTACCTTTTAATACCCCAAAAGTTTGTTTAACACATTGTTGACCGATGACGATTAGTAGTGAATGATGATATTGTTGTTGCATTTGGTGGGTCTCAAAAATGCATGCTTAACATTATTGTAAGTTTATTGAAATATTTTTTTGAGTACAATCTAATTATACATTCATAAATTATTGTAAGTTTTCAGGTGATGTTTTCTCATAAAGTGTATCAGGCCGGAACACCACTGATGCTATTGATCATATAGTGAGATAGGCACTCTGTAGCGATGAAAAACTCTAAGGACCCCTTGCATCATAATTAAATTGTTTGAAAGTACTAAAAAATCAAGTCCATATCATTGTGGATTTGCAAAAATAGATCTTTATCATTCGAAACCTTCTTTGAAATATCATGGAAGTAAATGTTAAATTGTTGAAAGCAAAATACCATGCGACTAGTAATTATGGCACTCTACAGTGTCATCTCTACGCACAAAACTTGAAGATAAAACGTCTGTTGTGGAGTTCACCTAACTATGTCAAGAGCACATAGTCAAAAATTCAAAGTTACACCTAATTGTTTTAATATTACCGGAACTTAGAGCATCTTCAATTGATCGTTTTTAGCCTTTAAAAATGTAACATCATCCGTTTTTCAGACCAAGAACAATTGGGGGGTTTGTTTTATAAGATAGAACAGACAAAAAATCATCTAACATTTTCAGGGGTAGGCCAGGGTTGGGTTTAAAAATTAGAAAAAGAAGAAAATAATATATTTATATTAATAAAATATTTAGTTTTTCAATATTAATTTAAATGTTGGGCGTTTAAGTCAACCTCATACGCCTGAAACAGTGTGCCGGAATAGTGCTCATGTGCCTGAACAATGCTCATGTGCCTGAACGGACTCATGCGCATGCACAGTGCTCATGCGCATGAACAGTGCTCATGCGCTTAAACAGTGCGCATGTGCCTGAACAGTGCGCATGTGCCTGAACAGTGCGCATGTGCCTGAACAGTAAATTTAATTTTTATTTTTTATTTATTTAAAAAAAATTATTATTTATTAAATTTATAGTTTAATTTTCTAATTTTAAAATTTTAAAATTTCCCTTATTTAATTTTTATATTTTAAAATTTTAGAGTTTTAAAATTTCTATCCAACAAAAGACATAAATATTTTATATTACTATATAAATTTATAGTTTAATTTCTATCAACCTCATACGCCTGAAACAGTGTGCCGGAACAGTGCTCATGTGCCTGAACAATGCTCATGTGCCTGAACGGACTCATGCGCATGCACAGTGCTCATGCGC
>BJCM01063956.1:0-10556 GCA_018326385.1 Flaveria bidentis
ATGACGGGGTGGGGCTACGAGAGTGAGGCGGTGGGTAGAGTGGGGAGGTGGGTAGAGTGGAGAGATGGGGGGTGTTAGGGTTCAAATGAAAGAAGAAAGGGAGAAGAGGTTGTGAAGAGTTCAGAAGATCTTGTTCCACATCTTCTCCATGTAGACGTCAGGAAGATGTTTTTAATGAAACCTTTTATAGAAAACAAACACTCTGCGAAGTAAAAACCTCTTCCTGCGTCTGCGTGTGCGCAGATGAAGAGGTGGGGAAGAGGTTTTTTAAAAAAACAAACACCCCCTAAATCTGATATGGAAACTGGAACTATGACAAAGTCCCCACTGATCACTCCTGAAGACTTTGACACTTGGTGCCAAAGAATAGAAGGTTTTATCAAGTCACAAAACTCCAGGATGTAGGAATCTATTGTCTCAGGACCTTACATACCAAGCACCTCTTCAGCTGCTGTTGGAGGTGGTATGATTCCAAAGGCTATGGCTGATTACTCTGATGAAGACCGAAAGAGAGTAGAGATTGATCAGAAGGCCATGACAACCCTTTAAACTATCAAGAAGTGCAAAGCAACCAAGCAACTGTGGGATGCACTGAAGTTGATGTATGAGGGGTCAACTGAAGCCAAGGAGAACAAGAAGGATCTCCTGAAGCAGCAGTTTGAAAACTTCACACTTTAAAACAGGTGAGACCATGACTCAACAATACTTCAGGTATGTTGAGATTGTGGACACTCTAGTGGATGTTGGAGTAACTCTTGAGAACAAGGACATTGTAAGGAAGTTTATGTCCTCTCTTCCTAGGAAATGGACACATTACTATGTGGTTAAAAGGGATAGCATAGAACCTCAATGTCATCTTATATGCTACCCTGACAACTCCCAAAAGGGTCCTTTTATCACCTTCCCAGAGACACCAAGAGAAAGCTACACTCAAGGAAGCCCATACCAAGAGACAAGCTCTTCACATGCCTTTGTGTATTCTGATGAAAACACAAGTAACTTTCTATTCACCCTTGAAGACCTAGACTATATCCATCAAAATGATCTGGAGTACATGGAAATTGTCCATCAAATGGCTTTTCTCACTCATAGAGCCAAGAAGTTCTACAAGAGGACAGGAAGAAAGTTTCCAAGCAATACAACTAGTGGAAAGTTTGGGCTGGATAAAAGCAAAGTGAAGTGTTACAACTGTAACCAAATGAGACACTTTGCAAGAGAGTTCAAGGAACCAAGGACAAATGGTGGCCAAGCACAAACCAAACCAAACTACACTGAGAAAGCCACCTATAATGAGAAGCCAAAGCAGCAAGCTTCGATTGATGTTGAAGAAGGATGCTTTGACCAGAGCTTTCAGGTATAAGATGTATCTCCAAACCAAGCACCGATGGCTGACCATGATGAAGCAAAGGTATTGGAACATCTCTATACACCTGAATGTATTGCTAAAGTTAATAGATACAGGTCCTAATACTTAGAGATGAGATCTGATTTTGAGTCCTTGAATATATTAAAATATGATTTTAAAAGATCTAAAAATGACTATAAGTTAAAGATTGAGGACTTATAGAAAACCATTTTAACTTTTAAACATGAGCACATAAATTACAAGACTCAAATCAAAGATCTCAAAACTAAGTTGATTGAGTGCCAGGCTGAGCTTGTGATCAGCAAAGCCAATGCAGAAAAATGTGTTGTTGAAGAAGAGACCTTCAAGAACATTATATCCTCATCCTTGCATGTAAAAGTTTGTTATCAGAATAAGTAGGGACTGGGATCTAGTGAGATAGCTCCTTTACATACCATCTTGTCTGTAAGATCTCCCACGTGTGGAACTTGTGAAGATGAGCTTCCTCTCATAGACCCCTTGACTAAAGAGGATGAAGTAGTGATAGTGAAGAATGGCTCTGAGAAGAGTGAAGAAGAGGATTTTAAGAAGGGCCATTATCCTTCTGAGGAGAGTAAGAATTCTAGGATGACCAAGTTTATAAGAAAGAACTTGATCAGGAAGAGCAAGAGAAAAGCAAAGAGGGCTCAAGAGATCAAGGCCACCTTCAACTTTAAGCAGAAACAAGTTTTTATCTTTGCAGGATTTGAAGTGGTAAAAACTGAAGATACTAACTTGAATTGTAGTACCAGGAGTTCTAGTTTAGTCTCAACTCATCCCAATGGCAAGAAGAAGACTGATTAGTTGTGTTCCACTGCTACCCAACCTAAACCATCCAACTCCAAAGGAAGTTCTCACCCTAAAAGGACTTTCACTACATCTGCAAAGATAAAGATGGAAAAAGAAAGTGATCAAGTTTAGCCTAATTCACAGAAGAAGGCTCTTAGGAAGAAGAAAATGGAATGTGTTATGTGTGAGTGTACCTCTCATTTTGCTAAGGATTGTCCTTACAATCCAAAAGGCACTCTCCACATGAACAAGAAAGAGACTTCTAGGAGTTTCAAGAAGCAAGCTTTGGAAGGAAAAATTTTTCCTTCTGAAAGCTCCAAAATAAAGATGAAGGCAAGCGGAAAATTGCCTTCGGAAGAAAAAAAATTGGTCTTAGAAGAAGGGAACCGAAGCAATGAAGTCTGCTATAGTGCTAGCAAGATCTTCCAAAGGATCAGTGCAGGACCGGTGAAGGGTATGCACTTACAACATAACACAATGAGGAGATTTGCTTAGAACACTTATAGATAAAATAGGGAACTGGTTAACTTTTAGTAAAAGATGCTAAGAACACAAGTAAAGATGAGACAGAACAAGATAGCAAACAACACAAGTAATTGGTTTTCAAAAACGCTGTATATTGCTTCTCAAGTTATATTACAAATGTTACAAAAGCACAAAGGGAAGTTACAAGTACTTGAGATACATATACTACATCCTATAGCCGACCATACTTTGAAAACCAGCTAGATACAAATGACTAGATAACAACAAAATCAAATGTAGAGTCAAAAGGCAGATATGTCTTTTGACTAGTGACTATGACATGCCATAGCTCACATCCTAATATATTACAAAAAGGATAAAAGTACATAAAGTTGAGGTTCCTCATGCTTAGCTTGATGAGCTCACTAGCCCAATAGCCTTAAGCCTTCACTTTGAGTTTCAACACTTAAGTGAACAACCTTCAGGGGAAAGCTACCATCCCCAACCTCTAGATTTAAACCAACCAATTACCAGCCTTGACTTCTCTGATGATGAGGACTTGGGATTCAGTGAGTATCATGAGTCTCTCTATTCTTCCCTTATTCAAAGAGAGATGAGTGCTCCTGCCTCGCCCTTGTCTAGCCCATATCATCTACCTACCACTAAGGTGGATCTCCCTAACCCTATTCAGGAGGTCCATATGGAAGAGGCTCTCACTTCTGCAAGTGATTACATTACTAAGACCTCAACCATGGCAACTCAGCCTATTAACACTCAATCTGAAGTTGTTAGTGAGCAGAGGAAACCAACAGCCAAGAACCTGATGCTAGTGGTGAGACTGAGGACTTTGGTCCAATAATCTCATCCCCCAATGAATCTTTTGATGAAGAAGAGGGGAATCTGAGACTAAATGTGCAAAAACTGTCAAAAACATGCACCTATCTTGTTTCTAAGGTTAGTCACTTGGAATCTTAGGTGACTACCTTACAAAATAGGGTCAATGATCAACAACTTGAGATATATCATCTCAAGGAGAAACTAGAACCAAGAACACAAGAACATGTGGATGTGATTGACCCAACTCCTAGTTCACCTATGCAAGTGGGTGATGCTACCAAAAAGTGGGAGAAAGTCATTACAATCACAGAACCTAGGAGTTCTTCACATAGTATGGACACTGAGGACTCACCATCCTCACTTGTGGTTGTTCATAATCAGTAACTTCCTCAAGTTCACATTGATGTGGACTCTACAGACTCTTTCATTCAGAGTCTCTTTGAAGAAGGTATACCAAGGGTTATGTCATTTCCACCTCAAGGAACTTCCAACTACATCATAAGGTGGAGGTATGATGCTGATAGAAGAGCCCTTATTCTTTAAAGAGTCCAAGGGCAACAAGAGGTCTTCAACTTTCAGACCTTGAACTACTATGAAGGTCTTGACCTTATCAACATGCCACTTGTCAACCTAAACCAATGTAGACAAGTTGACAAGTTGGTTCAAAGGATTCAAGACATGATTATTGAAGAGTTCAGCCTTAGAAGGAGACAAAGGCGATCTGACAATGTCATTGGTCAACTGGAAGTTAAGGCAGACTCTGAGATTATCTTCAAAGGGAAAACCTTGACTGAAGGCCTAGTGATAGAACCTGAGAGCCCTGTCACACCTACAACTGCTTCAGAAATCCATTCTTTTGATGAGACGCCTGTTGGTAAAGGTATATCTCAACCTCTCTTTGGCCAGAGCATGGATGCTACTCAAAGCAATGAAAGCCAAATCTCTCTCCACCCTAAGTCACAAAGGTCTGTGAGTGACAAAGGGAAAAGGAAAATGACTCTTAAGGAGATTGAGGAGGAGAGAGAGAGGAAAAGGAAGCTAAAGGGAGAAAGTTCCTCTATAGGGTCTGCTGGCTTTATTGAAGCTGCAATCAGGATTGCCCCCAGACTAAACACTCAAGATGATGAGTTAAGGGCAGTCGGGATTGCTTACTTACAGACTAGGAACTATGATATTGATAATATCATCTCCCTCCCCTTAGAAGAATCGAATGAACTGGCTGACATGGAATTATCAAGAGAGAATAAGAAAGCAGAGGATGCAAGATTGCTTCTTCAGATCAAGGAAGAAAGAAGACTGAAAAGGCTCTATAAACAAGTTCCTACTCTCTCACCAGTTTAAGAAAGCCTTGTGCAGGAGACTATGGCTCCACAAGAACCTCTGGTAGACAAAGAAACTAATAGGATCAACATGATCAACTACGTAAGTGCCATAGGTCTCTACCAGGCAGATGCACTTCTTCCCTTATCCTTTGAGTACCTTGAGTTTGAATATCTCAATCACCTTGAACTTCAAGGGCTTAAAGAACAAAAGGCAACTAAGAGAAAGATAAGGGAAGAAGTTGCAAAGTCAAGAGTCATCCAAAGAATTATAAAGAAGTCTGCTGATAGACAAAGGATGATAAGCTTCTTGAAGCTGTATGGATTCTCTGGAAGAAGAATTGGTCCTATGTCTCAATCTACAATAGACGAGTATATAAGGGTGATCAAGTAGAAGATCAACAGTGGAGAGCTTGTTGACTTACACTCCGCACCAAGTCAAGCTCCTCCTGAAGTTAAGGTTAAGGTTAAACAATTTGAGACAATACAACCTGGACCTCAAGCTGAATCTCAGCAAGCTCCAACTTCTAATCCACAATAGCAGGGTGAACCTACCTCTCCTTCTGAACCTTTGAGGCAGGTAGAGCTAACCGAGAAAGACAAAGATGATCAACAAGGTGTTATAGGCTAGTCTTCTTAGTTAAAAGGCTCAAAGAGGAAGAAAAGGATGGCTTCTAGACAAAAGTCTGAGAAAAACAAGAAGATAGAGTCATCCACTTCCGGGCCTCAGGATGAATCAGATCATCCTGAGAAGGTCATGAAGATGTAGCTCCAACAACTCCTATTCAAGTAGCTCCTCTGGCATCAGGAAGACCCATCTTACCCTTGACTTACGTTACAACTCTAGAGAGATGGCATGTGATAAGAGATCAAGGTATTGAAAATGTCTACACGTGGCAAGGCATATTCAATCTACCTCTACATGATCTCTCTAAGATGAGAAGACACGGTGAGAGTCTGAGTGATCCTGGCCATCTAATGAAGAAAGGATTGGTCATCATCATGATAAGGACCGTTAATATTTGAAGTCTTTAATTGTTTTGGTAGCATCAGCCTATAGGGAGTTTGAAAGGTTCTGTATAAGGTTGATGCATTCAAAACATCTAATAACATCCAAAAGTCTATCCTGCATGCATGCACTAAGTGCTGAAGTAGAATGCTTCAGAAGTTTCACACTCTGCCTTAGAAAATATTCTAAGAGTGAAATCTTCCAAAGCCAAGACCAACATCTTCCGAAGCTTAAAGTGAAGTCTTCCGAAGCTTTAAGGACAAAATCTTCCGAAGCCAAGAAGTGAAGACAGATTATCTTCTGAAGACTTTTGAAGACATGCTTTTATCTGATGTACTTTACCATAAAGCTGAACCACCTTTCCACTGCAACTCTATTGATTCACCAACTTTCACAAGTTGGTGAAAAGATCCATGCTTTTGGTAAATGTACATTTATACTTTATATACTTTATTCTTTTTGTAATATATTAGGATGTGAGCTATGACATGTCATAGTCACTAGTCAAAAGGCAATATGCCTTTTGACTCTACATTGATTTTGTTGTTGTCTAGATCATGTATCTAGCTGGCCTTCAAAGTATGGCCGACTGTAGATGTATTATAAGTATCTCAGGTATTTATAACTTATCTTTATGTATGTACACTTGCAAAAGAACTTGAGAGAAATATACAATATCCTTGAAAACCAAAATACTTGTGTTATTTCTGTTCTTCTTTTGTCTCATATTTGCTAGTGTTCTAAGTGTCAATCCAGTGTTACCAGTTCCCTATTTGATTTGTTAAGTGTTCTAAACAAACTCTACTCATTGTGTGTTGTGTTGCAACTCCCTTAAATGGTCCTGCAAACTAGATCATTCAACTTTTAAATATGTTCAAATTAAGTCATACGTTTATCATGTTTTATTTAAATTATAGGTTTTAACCTATTTTTAGCATGCTCCAATTTGTTTAAATAGGATTTTCTTGTTAATGTTGATGTGGAGTGGTTATGTGAATTTTAAGGTTTGTTTATATTTTTTATGTAATTAACATGTTTTTTATTAGATTCTTTTAATATCTTACATACATCTCGACCCCCACATTTTCTCCTCTATTTCTTTCTTAACACTAAAAAATCAGATAATGACACGATTTGATGGTTTAGCGATCTGATTTTGGTAAAATATGCATAAGTAATCTGATTAATGGAAATACTTTTTGAAACTTGATTACTATTTTGTAATATTTTTTCCTAGGCTAGTTTCATCTCCTTTTGTTTTCCTTTAAGTTTTACATTTGTAACTATCATAGAGTACATCAAGATAAAATAAAAAAGAATAAAAAAAGAGATGGAACTATTTTACAATAATCTTAGGTTGGGGAAAGGGATTTATGATATACAAAGAGTTATTCTCATTTCTCAATACTAGTCTCTTGTTTTACATAAAAACGTCAAAGACTAATTACTCAATAATAAAAAGAACTCACTTAAAAATTTGTAGGAACACTGATTCATGAAAATAAAAGAACTATAATTTTTATTCAACTAACAAGGATTACAAGATGAAATACACTTCAAAGAAGAATAGGGTATATGAAAACAAAATAAACTAAAGCAAACCAAAACACATAACATAGGAGTGACTAAGGATTTCTATTTAAAAGAGGTCTCTTTAAACAGATTTTGGACCACCCAAGTAAATCCATCTTTCTCTTAAGGTAAAATAGCAAAAGCAGATTGCATCATCTAGATTAGCCAAGCACTTGAAACACAAGCTTTGAGTTTAGAGAAAGCTGAGTATTTTTGTTATTGTGGTGTTTTAAGCATACATCAAGTAGTAACTTAAACAAGGCATTGTATTTGTACTTTGAATTCTAGAGTTATTACAACCTAGTCACAATAAGAGTGATTACATTAACACTTAGCTAATGTTAGATTAACGATGACTTTATGCTTGGAAGCCGGCCAAACAAGCATAAATTAAGCCTATACTTGAAGTACTTGTTCAAAATAATACTCAATTCTCATTATTCGGTATGAAGTACTCGACGGAATGAATACTCAATCTTAGTACTCGTATCTGTCGAACTATGAATACTCTTATCCGTAAAATAGTTCAAAACTACTAAAGACGACTCTCAAGCGGTTCACAGCGATGCGAAGTACAAAGTGTCAATCAAATAGCCACATTGCACTCATCAGCCTGCACCTGGTCCCTGGCCCGGGCATGTGTAAGGTGTGAGAACTCATGTTCTACCTTCTAGAAGCTCACCCTTATGTCCTTTTTGGTTTGTTCTATCCTACAATGTGGGAGAACTCATTTTATACCTACACTTAATTTACACAGTCTAATATTTCAACTACAAAACATTAAGCATGGATATCTCATTCATCTTAAATCTGTTGTGGACACAGCTTGACTTGTTCATATCCTAGAATATAAAACCAATAAATAATAATTATATTAGTAACAAATACTAATAATAATTAATGTTTAAAGTTATTGAAAACTACCTTTAGTGCATAATAAAGTGCACTTTTAACACTTAAGTGCATAATGCACACATTTGTGCACTTTAGTCTGTTTGTTTTTATTAAATTTCCAAAAATCCCCACATGAATGGATATTAATCCCTACACTCTAGTTTTAAGATATAATGTCAATAGTCTAGTATTACTAGAAAAATTGGTATTCCCTTTGAACCCTCTTTTGTGAAGTATACATTGGTTAGTAGACACGATAACCTTAAACCAACCCCTTTTGACATAAACTTTATTACACTTCACACATACTCTTCCTTGTCCGGCTAACCGCTCATAGTCATGTCTATTATGGTCATGAAATAGTAGCCTAGTTCTATGAAAGCTCTTGGATTTACACACCCCAAAAATTTATTTGGAGTAACTTCACTTCTCTTTTACATAGATGATTTTACACAAATCACAAAAAAACCATATGAGTAACCTTCTTTTATATTAATAATTAGATGTAAGAATGTCACAGAAAGTCTATAAATCCTTTTTTATGATGGGGAACTCCATCACTATGAGCTCATTTTTTTAATTAGGTTGTCCTACTAAACCTAATCATGAGATCTCTAGCCTTCTAGGATAGGGTTTCCTTTGTACATACTTACTCCAAGGGATTCAGTCCCATTCTGCTTAACAACTTATAAACTAACTCTTTGCTTAAGCCTTCTGTAATGAGATCCATAATGTTATCTTTTGATTTGACATAGTCAATTATCATAACCCAGTCGAGAGTAGTATTGTATTATATCTATGTTGTATATGCCTTAATTTGCCCCTATACATTGTACTTTGAGCCTTATTAATAGTTGTTTAGGAATCACAATACATGCATATAGCCGTCTACGAATATATTCCTGTTTTCTTAGATGACAACCAATTTATAGGCGGTCCTCTAAGGGTAAGCACATAACTAATTATAGGATTGAAATCTTTTATATCAGATACTAGTTAGCATTAGCATATCCTTTCACAATGGCTAGATATTCTAGGTTCATAAGGAATGTCCTGCCTCTAATAACACTCCAGGAACATCCTATAAGAGGCGTGGATAGAAGAGATTCTTGTTTCATAAGGAATGTTTTGCCTCTAATATCACCAACACATTTTAGGCGTATTGGTTGTGAACAAGAGGAGAACTACATAGTTAAGTACACTCAAATGACAGTAATCTAGGGATGGGTGACATCCCTAGGAAGTTTTCACCTAGGCAGCCATAACTAAATCCGTGAGCTACTCATTGGCAAAGTGGACAATATTGGTGGTATGAGATGCTAAGTGTTACAAATAGTATTAGAGCCTCTTCTGTGCCATTAAGGATGGTGGGGCAAACCCTATCAATGATGATAATCTACGAGGGTGTTTAGAGGGACACCTTAGGAAAATCCCACATCAATAGATGGGATGTTAGGGCAAACCTCATCGAGGATGATGAGTCCAAGGGGGGGTATTTGTAACACTCTAGGAAAATCCCATATCGGTTGTGGACATGAGAGATTTCTTGTTCATAAAGAATGGTTGGCCTGTAATATTACCAATGCATTTTGAGCGTATGGACTTTGGATGAGAGTAGAACTCCATAGTTAAGCATGCTCAGGAGGTAGCAATCCAAGGATGGGTGACCTCTTTGGGAAGTTTTCACCTAGGCAACCAAAAACAAGTTCGTGAGCTCTTCGTGGGCAAAGCAAACAAAATTGGTGGTATGTGGGGTCGTGTGTTATAAGTTAGCATTAGCATATCCTTTCATAACATCTGGATATTAGCCATAATGCAGTCCATAGTTTTGTATGTATCTCAAGTACCTTAGCAATATTTCCATGCTCTTTCAATGTTTAGTGGTAAGATTGCTAGTGTACCTACTGAACCTTATCTGTGACAACCGGCAATTTCAGGTCAATACGCGACCTTGACTTGGTTATAATTACACCTATAATACTTGATTTTCAAATGAATTCCAATTATTGAAGTTTTTTTATACATTGCAAAATTTCATGCATTACATTTCATGCATGGGTGATCCGACGTAATTACCATTTTTTACGCGCGATACAAGCACACACGAACGTTGGTGATAATTAGTATATGGGTACTAATAAATACTTTAAATTGTTTCAAAGTATTTTAGATTCCAAATTAAATACATTGAAAAAAATGGAAATATAAAAATAGATAAAAATTACCATAGTGCCACAAATACCACTCAAATACCCCATACTATACAACAATAGAAAATCAACCCAAC
>BJCM01063958.1:0-27780 GCA_018326385.1 Flaveria bidentis
TGTTGATGTTTTATGTATTTAATCGCTCATATAACATCAAACATAAAAGATCCATTTAATTGTTAATATATGTACTTAATATAACATTATTAAACAATAAGTATTTTTTAATTATATATACCAATATTCAAAAAGGAAACCAAATCTACATGATATTTGCATATCAAACAAAACACTTGTTTTATTATACCACAAATAAAAATCCTAAACAAATCTACATGAGATATTCATAATAAACAAAACCACATGTTTTATTATATTAAAAATTGAAAATTGAAATAATTCATAAAGATATCAAAAACCTTTTTGTTAAAAAATCAAACAGCATTAGGTCTATTTCGCTTATGCACCGACACACGAGGAACTTTAAAATTTTTTTCTGACTTCTTGCTTGAACATGCAGTGTCTTGTAGTTTAACTTCTTTGTCAATATTACCTGGGCCATCTAACTCAATGATATCACTCCATTTCCATTCATCTAGCCTCTTGATTCTTTTTTTCTATTTTTCAATTTTCTAGCCTTGGCTTCAAACATGTGATCCTTAAAAAAAGGAATAGTTAATATACGTCTCATCAGAAAAAAATATATAAAATTAAAAATAATACCTCCCGGCTAAATTCTCGTTGAAGATAGGATTTGTAGGGACTAAACATTATGCCACAACATATAATCTCAGTACTACTATCAAAGTCATCCTGAAATCCAATATGTTAAAGCCATATCTCAATTAATTTAAGATATATAATTAATCATGCAATCCAAAAATTCACAATTAAACACAAACATATGAATTTTTTTTAAATAATATATTTAATTGTACCAAAAGATCCAATATAGCTTCTATCGGCTGGTATATAAGAAACAACTTTGATTTTAATATAATAACATTAGGAAAAAAACTTAAAAGTAAACTTAGTTATAATTTATCTATATTGCTTACGATGGCAAGCATCCTGCATAAATACACATATAAAATAAATAAGTTATAAGCATAGTTGTGACAAAAGAAAATCCAATTGTATATAGTCTCCTTTAAATTTTGTACCTTTTTTTCCTTCGAATCAGAATTAGGAACTTTTATGGATTCAACATTCTTTGATTGTTCTTCCAAAATCAACCCACCTATCCAATTGTTTAATCGCTTTTGTTTGTTTTTGTTTGTCAAGTTTAAAAAACGTGTTATTAAGTTAACATTTTACAAATGGAGAAATTACTGGAAAATTGGTAAATATTAAATTTTTTTTGGAAATGTGAAACTGCACCTTAAAATTAGGTTTTTGTTAGCAAATTCACATTTTACAAATACAGAATATTGTAAACATTTGTTTTAAAAAATTATGTATTGTAAATTAAAGTATCAAAAATTACTTGACAACTGGTAAATATTTAATGGTTATTCATATTTTAATTAATATGAATCCGCACCATAATATTAGGATTTTGTTAGTAAATTCAGGTTTTACAAATGGAGAAACTTATAAAATTTGTTTATAAATAAATATGTATTCTGAATTAAAGTTGCGGAAATTAATGTGAAACCGGTAAATCTTTAATGTTAGAATTTTTTTTGATGACTGACTTATGTTTGTTTTCATTTTTTAGGATAGTATCAAGTTAGATAGCTCATTACAAGTATGTGTTTTTAATAGAGAGTTAATTGTTTTAAACTGAACATTCATTTTGAGGTATTTTTTTGATTTTATTAATGATTGCAACATTTTTTTAAAATTATACAGACTCCTTTTTTGAATCAATTAGTAACAAACACGATGAAATTAAATATATTTAAACATACAAGGGTTTAAGTGTAACTATTTTAAACATCCATCTATTTAGGAAGGTTATAATGACATAAATACCCTGGAAAATATGATATTTTGAGTTGTACATTGTGCAAAAAAATCACAAATCTCTTAAGTTATGGCGGAAACCCTCCTTCGTGCATTATAATATAGTGTGTGTGTATATATATATATATATGTGTGTGTGTGTGTGTATACATATGTGTATGTGTACACACACAGGGTAAGGTTACTTTGTTAATCATTAATTATTACGATAATCCGTTAACCTTAATGTAACAAATACTTACACCATAATTATGCGGTGTAATTAATTTATGCACCGCATTACACCACTAATGTAACGATTTTCCCTGTATTATCAAATTTTCCCTCCTTGTTTAAAAAACTCTCACCTTTTTTTAACCTACTTAACCTTTTTGTATGATTTTATTTTTTAAATAAATTAAACTATTAAATAGATCATTTTAATCTCTTTAATTTGAGTATAGTCTTGCTGTATTTTTTAAGAAAGTTTCTTAACATTCACTATGTACCACTAGTTTTATCACTCTAACTCTAACTTATAGGGGTGACGTAAAGTGGTGTGGACCACTAGTTGTGTTAATAGGTTATCGCAATAAACAAGGGTAAATATTAAATCCGCATCCGAAAATCTAAAACCAAAACATCATTTTTATATTGAAGATACAAGCTAATTAACCTTTGCCTTACTTCCACTTTTCGAGCCAACCTCACAACATCTATAGGAAAAAATTTTGAAATATGAGCTCAAATGATGGGACTTGATAATCTAAAAGTCTAAATTCTAATCACATATTTGATATAGCTCAAAGATGCATCAAGAGGTTAGTATCAAAAGTTGTATCCCATTGGACGTACTTGTAATTTGAAACACCTAGTGCTAAATTGTTAGTCGTGTAACGTTTAAGCACCAAGTGTTAGGATCAAACTAGTACGAAACACACGAATTAAGAACAATAAACAATAAACAGAGACACAAGATTTATGAAGGTTCGGTTGTGGTGTGCAACCTACGTCTTCTTGGGGCAACTAGGGTTTTTCTTTTATTGAGTGATAAAGATTACAAGTACAATAAGAAGTATATATAGACTACAATTAAAGTTAAACCCTTTAGTTAATAATCTAACTAAACTGGGCCTAATTAGATCTTGGGCCGGCCAAGCCCAACTGTTCCAAATTAATCCACCCGAAGTCTACACCCAACAGTTCTCCTACTTGGAGACTTTGAAACACGTTCAACTGCACTCCGCTTATTTGTACTTTTGTAAGATTCCTCTGATTTTTGTACCCCCTAGCTACCCTCGTCTTCTCAACATTATTCTTGAAGGTCAGCTGAAGCTATGCAAAGCTTCAGCTTATCCAGCACCACAGATTTGGTAAACATATCGGCTGGATTCTTCGCACCTGAGATGTTCTTCAAACTAATTGCTCCATCACTGATCAATCCTCTAATAAAGTGATACCTCATCCCAATGTGCTTTGTTTTCCCATGATAGACTGGGTTTTTAGCAAGTTTCACCGCACTCTCATTGTCACAGTACAATGAGTAGTCTGACTGTCGTTTTTGCCAATTCTTCAAGAAAAGTGTTTAGCCATATTAGCTCTTTACTAGCTTCAACATCAGGCATGTATTCAGCCTCCGTTGTTGATAGAGCTACATTTTTCTAAAGTCTGGACATCCAGCTAACTGTTGTACCTCCTATTGTAAAGACATACCCGATAGTGCTTTTAAATGTCCCTTTACAACCACCCAAGTCAGTACCATTATACCCTTTGAGAGTAGCATCTTTACCCTTGAAACATAACCCCGTTTTAGAAGCACCCTTTAAGTATCTGAGTATCCACTTGACTGTTTCCCAGTGTTCTTTCCCCGGATCTAACATAAACCGACTAACTACCTCAACTGTGTGAGCAATATTTGGTTTAGTGCAGACCATTGCATACATGAGACTACCAATTGCAGATGCGTATGGAATTTTAGCCATCTTTGTTCTTTCTTCTTCAGATTTAGGAGACTGATCTTTGGTGAGCTTGAAGTGACTTCCTAATGGTGTGCTTCTAAGCCTGGTGTTTTCATTATTCATCTTGAATCTTTCAACACTTTCCTTATGTATATTTCTTGGGATAGTGTTAAAGATCCATCCTTTTTATTTCTGATAATGCTCATCCCGAGTATCTTTTTGGCTAGACCCAAGTCTTTCATCTCAAATTCTTTGGACATTTCTTTCTTTAACTTGCAGATCTCTTTCATATCTGGCCATACAATCAACATATCATCTACATAGAGTAGTAGAATGATATAAGAGCTCTTGAACCTCTTCAAATAGCAACAATGATCCATTTGACATTTCTTGTACCCCGACCTTTCCATGAAGTTATCAAACTTCAAGTACCACTGCTTGGGTGCTTGTTTTAAACCATACAAGCTCTTTTCCAATTTGCAGACCCAATTTTCTTTCCCAACAACCCGAAACCCTTTTGGTTGTGTCATATAAATTTCTTAGTCAAGGTCATCGTGTAAGAATGTTGTCTTAACGTCTAATTGTTCTATATGCAACTACCATACTTAGAACCAATATGATGGTTGTCATTTTCACAACTGGCGAGAAGATCTCATCGTAGTCAAACCCCTTTTTTTGTTGAAAACCCTTGACTACTAAGCGAGATTTGTATCGCTTAGACCCATCATGTTGTTCCTTGACCCTGAAGACCCATTTATTGTGTAGAGCTCTTTTATCTGCCGAAAGCTTGGTTAGTACCCATGTTTTTTTTCATCAAAGAGCTCATCTCATCTTTCATAGCATGCTCCCACTGAAGCGAATCTTTCATTTTAACAACTTCAAAGAAACTTCCTGGTTCACCATGTTCAATTAAGAGAAGATAGTTAACTAAAGGACTATACCTCTCTGGTAGTTTGGAGACTCTGGTAGACCTCCTGACCTAATTTTGAGACTAGTCTGGACTTTACGGAGATTGTTCATCATCAGACTCTAAACTCTCACTAACAGAGGCTCCCACTGCTTCTTCATCTCCACCCATATCATCCTTTTCAAACTCAGGAACTTCAGTTTTAGTGTCCGATTCAGTGACTGGCTGTGTTGTTTGTTTGCTTGCATCAATTTCAAATTCAACTTGCTCTTTCTAAACTTGTGAGTTTGCTGAAATTCTATTTTTATACAACTCAGTCTCATTGAATGTAGCATGCTTGCTTCTAACTACCTTTTTGCTCTCAAAATCCCAAAGCCTGTAGCCCATAGTATCCGACCTATATCCAATGAAGGTGTATTTCTTAGCTTTAGCATCAAGTTTATGACCGTCTTTCACTAGATTGTAGGCACTGCACCTAAAAATTTTTAAATGCCCGTATTTGACTGTTTCTCCTCTCCATTCTTCTTCTGGTATCTTGAATCCCAACGGTACCGACAATCCCCGGTTAATTAAGTAGGCAGCAGTGTTAACTGCATCAGTCTAAAACATCTTTGGAAGCCCGCAACTAAGTCTCATATTTCTGGCTCTCTCATTTAACGTTCTGCTCATTCTTTCCGCCATTCCATTTTGTTGCGGAGTGCCTCAGACTGTCTTTATCATCCGAATACCGTGTTCAGCACAGTAATCAAGGAACTCAACGCTTATGTATTCTCCTCCGTTGTCGGACTTCAGACATTTTACCTTCAAAGCAGTTTCCAATTCAACAACAGTTTTCCATTTCTCAAAAGTATAAAAAACATCAGATTTATTTTTAAGAAAATAGACCCATACCTTGCGTGTTGAATCGCCTATGAAGGTGACATAGTAATGAGCTCCTCCCAAAGATGAAACTGAGGTTGGCCCAAATACATCTGTGTGAACAAGTCTAATTTCTGAGCTTTTGGTGCCTTCCCCGTTTTCACAAAAGATACTTTCTTCTTTTTCCCAAAGATACAAGGTTCACTGAATTCCGTTTCAGCCTTCTTAAGTTCTGAAAGCTTACCTTTAGCAACGAGCATTTTCATTCCTTTTTCACTCATATGACCGAGTCGTTGGTGCCACAAACTGGATTGACTCCGTCCGCTGGTCACTGAGTTTATCCCATCCACTGGAACTTCAGCCATGTAAAGAGTTCCCCTCTTCTTTCCCCTTGCGATCACGAGGTTCCCCTTTACCACCTTCTATTGTCCCTCGCCGAACATGATATCATATCCCTGATCATATAACTGCCCAATAGAGATTAGCTTCTTTTTAAGGCTAGGAATGACCTGAACATCCTTTAACGTCCATGAGGTGCCCAATAAGGTTTTCAGATCAGTATCTCCCAAACCTTTAACATCAAGAGTATGGTTGTTTGCCAACCGAACTTTGACAAAATTACCTGTTCGGAGATTCTTCATCGACTTCGTGCTAGAGGTAGCATGAAAAAGATGCACCAGAATCCATAATTCATGACTCAGTTGAGTTCTCCACACAGCAGATAAGAGCATTAGAAAGAATCCTTAGCAGCTATATTGACTTCCTTTTTATCTTTTGAGGCAGACGGATTGGGCATTGACTTCTGAAATGGCCAGTTTCTTTACAGTTCCAACACTGGATATCTTTTCGGGGCTTTGACTGACCCCTCTTTCTGGATTTTGATCTTCCTCTACTAGTCCCCCTTTCTTTCTTTCTTCCTCTCATTTCAGCGCTTAGTAAAGCACTCGATGATTCTCCTGAAGATCTTCGTCTAATATCCTCCCCCAAAATCAGATCCCGAACTGCATCGGTAGTAAGCTTAGTAGTTCCAGATGAACTACTAACTGTAGTGACAATTCCTAACCAACTTTCTGGTGAAGAAGACAAAAGTAGCAATGCCTAAACTTCATCATCGAATTTTATATTGACAGACAGTAATCAAGAGATGACAGTATTGAAGTTGCTGATATGTGTATTAACAGATCCTCCTTTTTTCAGTCTCATATTCACTAGTTCTCTAATAAGAAAGTCTTTATTTGCAGCAGAAGGTTTCTCATACATGTTTGACAACGCATCCATGATGTCTTTAACTGTTTTCTCCTTCAGAATGTTGAAAGTAACATTATTTGATAAAGAAAGTCTAATGACAGAAACAACTTTTCTATCAAGAGCAGGCCAGTCTTCATCGGAAATCTTATCCGACATTTTTCCAAACAGAGTGGCTTCCAGATCCTTCTGAACCAGCAAATCCTCTATTTGCATCTTCCACCAATCGAAATCATGACCATCAAATTTCTCAATTCTTGTTTTCCCGTCCTCATCCATTATTCTAAATCGTAGATGCTCAACAGTCAAGTCAGAACTAAGAATAGTAACAAACACAACAGTGGTCGGTTGCCTAAACTTGAGTGTTGTTCTATTGATTACTATTCTATGAAATTAGTTCCAAAAACCGAAAGCAAACGAGTTTAATAATGCACCTGAGTTTTGAACGCAACAGACTGTCAAACAACCCAGACGACGGAAGGACAAAACCCTAATTCGACAGAAGCAGGCGACGGCAGAGATTCTGTTCGACCGGAGACCAAATGACGCAGGAACACTAATTCGTGTTTCGTACGGAATCTTCAAAAAAAATTTGGGTCCCGAAACACACGAAACAAGAGCCTAAAGCTCTGATACCAGTTGTTAGGATCAAACTGATACGAAACACATGAATTAAGACTTTATTTGCATCAGAAGGTTTCTCATACATGTTTGACAACGCATCCATGATGCCTTTAGTTGTTTTCTCCTTCAGAATGTTGAAAGTAACATTCTTTGATAAAGAAAGTCTGATGACAAAAACAACTTTTCTGTCAAGAGCAGGCCAGTCTTCATCGGAAATCTTATCCAGTTTCTTTCCAAACAGAGTGGGTTCCAGATCCTTCTGAACCAGCAAATCCTCGATTTGCATCTTCCACCAATCGAAATCATGACCATCTAATTTCTCAATTCTTGTTTTCCCGTCCTCAACCATTATTCTAAATCATAGATGCTCAACAGTCAAGTCAGAACTAAGAATAGTAACAAACACAACAGTGGCCGGTTGCCTAAACTTGAGTGTTGTTCTATTGATTACTATTCTATGAAATCAGTTCCAAGAAACCGAAAGCAAATGAGTTTAATAATGCACCTGAGTTTTAAACGCAACAGACTGTCAAACAACCTAGACGACAGAAGGACAAAACCCTAATTCGACAGAAGCAGGCGACGGCAGAGATTCTGTTTGACCGGAGACCAAACGACGCATGAACACTAATTCGTGTTTCGTACGGAATCTTCAAAAAAAATCCGGGGCCCCGAAACACACGAAACAAGAGCCTAAAGCTCTGATACCAGTTTTTAGGATCAAACTGATACGAAACACATGAATTAAGAACAATAAACAATAAACCGAGACACGAGATTTATAGAGGTTCGGTTGCAGTGTGCAACCTACGTCCTCTTGGGGCAACTAGGGTTTTTCTTTTGTTGAGTGATAAAGATTACAAGTACAATAAGAAGTGTATATAGACTACAATTAGGGTTAAACCTTTTAGTTAATAATCTAACTAAACTGGGCCTAATTAGAACTTGGGCCGGCCGAGCCCAATTGTTCCAAATTAATCCATCCGAAGCTTACACCCAACACCAAGTTGGACTATGAAGTCAAAGTATAACATTTCTAAGTCGAAATATAATTGCCTAAATCATCAACATAAAATTTTTAGAAGCCGTTGTGGTGGTCTTTAATGGACCTGGCAAAATGGTCAAGACGAACCAGACGAGATGGGTAATGGATCAAAGCAATTTCACTCAAACCGGTAGTTTGTAGAATGGTTCAGGTTGGGTGAGATGACGGAGAACATTTTGGCTTAAAACTATGCTTCAACAAGTTCAAATCACAAACATTCAATGATGCTCCTATTGCCTTAGATAATTTACAGGAAGCTAACAATAATGCCGTAAAAAAAGAAGTGTAAACGAACATTTTTCAAACAATCTAGCAATGTTTGTTTTGAATAAACCAACATTATATGCAAAATATGTAAAAGAAAACTGACAGATGATTATTTTTTAACTAAGAAGATTATATTAGATGATTCTTTTTTTACTTAAATCCCTAAATAACACTCTAAAAACAATGAAAAATCACATAAAATTACTTGTTCGCAAAGTGACTCACCAGTTGGTTGAATCTACATTAAAACATTTATGAGGAACACACAACTGTTCTTCAAAACCAACACATGGATAGAAAGAGTTGTAACAACACGCATTTAATACGCGAAGCAGTGCATCACAGATTCATAGATATTGTTCAGAGTATTATTGAAAAATAATTAAACCAGAATAAATTCACATCTAGGGCTAAATGAACCGAATGAATTAAACCGAATGTCTTGTTCGTGTTCATTCGTTATGAAATAAACTTGTTCATGTATTGTTCACGAATACTTACCGAATGAGATTCTTTGTTCGTGTTCGTTCATTAAGAAAATGAAGATGTTCATGAACTATTCACAAACACTTACCGAACGCAAATGAACACAAATAAAAGCAAACGAACACAAACAATTGTTCAAAAACATGACGAATACAAAGAAGCTCATGAACACAAATGTATACAATTATTATATATTTATTTTAGAATAAAACTTATATTTTTATACAAACATTACACAAAATCAATAAAAAGTAATAAGTACTTAACATAAATATCAAAAAATATTTGATATAATAGTCATAAAAATACATGAGACAAAAATTAAGGATATTAATGAACACATTATCGAGCGGATATTAACGAACACATTATCTTAACGAACACATTCGTCCACGAACATAAATGAACAAATGCGTGTCACGGATGATCCTTAGCCCAACTTGTTAAGGTAAGGTACCCATGATATGTAAATAAATTGAAAGTCAAGGTTCAAGTCTCACTCTGAGCAAAATGTTCAGAGTTGAGCCAAAAGATTTTCTTAGCAATGAGGTTTTCTCAGCAATGAGGTTTTCTCAGCAATGAGTTTCCTCCTGAGGAGGTTGGGGGTGCAGTCCCGGCTGGGAAATAAATAAGTGGGCCCGAGTAAGATAACATCTATCCTCCGAAACAGGGTCGTATATTTGTCGTTCAAAAAAAATGAACAAACGCCGTCTTAGTGTACACATTCATGAAAGAGAATACCACTCTAAACCATCTGGAGCCACAACCACATTACCCTCACCATCCATTTTCACAAAGTTCAATTGCAAGAATTGCATTCTCGCCGTTCACCAAACACACGAAACAATTCCCACATACAAATCTGCATTCTCGTTTCACTTGGAGCATCAATCAAATATAAATTTGAAGAATTGACACTGAGTATCTGTGTAAAACCTCATAAAGTAAATAAACTTCTAATTATGCAATCGATTTGACGACTAACCAACAAAAATTCTTCATCCAACCTCAGGATCCTCGTTTTGTTGTTCTTATCCGGCAACTAGAATACTTTTTCTATTGATCTTATCTAGCACGTGTGGCTCCAAAGGTGTGGTGGGGGTTTGGGTTCGACTCAAGAGGCAACGGTGGTGTTGTAAGTGCGAATAGTTAATAAGTGAGTTTGATTACATGGATCACACCTATGAAACAAATGAATAAGTGAGTTCAAAGTATGGTACTAATCTTTATATATATTGATATGATTATCAGGGTTTGCCTAATTGTTTGTATGGAACAATACAATATTCTTCTAGAATATTGTTTGTTGCGCCAAAAGCACGCAACACGAAGTTTATTGTTGAATTGCTTCAAACCAGTCCTCATCTTATGCTTAGGGGTTGTTGGTAATTTCTAGATGATTAAGTGCTTAACCAATAAGAGGTTTGAACTATTAAGCGTTGAATAATTAAGAGGTTTGAACCATTAAGAGTTAGTATATCGCTTTAACTATTCAAAGGCAAATGTTTGACCAATTTAGCTAAGAAGTCTTAATTAACCATTCACCATTAGTTCTCTTAACCATTCAACATTAATATAATGTTTAACCATTCAGAAGCAAATGTCTGAACCATTCAGACATTTGTTCGCGAAACAAACAGACTTAACCATTAAATGTTGAATTATTCAAACATCTGAATCATTAAGAGGTTGATTCAAATAGCCCCTTACTAAAAAATGATGACGGGCTCACTATATTTTATATAGTTGTCTTGCACCAACATCATGAAATCTACAATCTATTGTATGAGAAAGACTATCAATCCACGAAATAGATACTCATGACGAAAGACAAGTCGAACAATAATATGCTTCATTTCATTGGGAAGAGTTCGAAGCACATGGCATCAAAGGCAACTGTAGCGTCTTTGCTAATGCAACGAGAAGTATTGTGGTACCTAGTATATCTTTTAATCATCCCTAAACTCGAAAATATTATATTAAACATTTCTACACCTGGTGATGTTGTAGAACGATCACGATAATATTCCCCGCGCTAGGTAATAACGTGAAGAATTGAACTTATTATTCCCAACAAATATATGACGAAAAAAAACAAAACAAGATGATTCCTATGGCTTTTTCGATAGTTATAAGAAGCAAAAATCAAATTATGTATGAAACTAATTATTTGAGTATAAAATGAAAATCTCAGCCATCTGCTATTTGGAGTAACATATCTATGCTACTTGGAGTAGCAGATCTTCTACTATATTGAAACCTGGTGAAAATTTTTATTTTATATTTATTTTTTATGCCTAGAAGGCTTGTTAAGGATTAACAAACAAAAAAGTTCTAAATTTGAATTCTTATTTGGATTGTTTTTTCTTCATTTAGAAAATAGGTTTTGATTTGAGTTTTTCTTTATGTGAATTATAGGTATGTTGGATTATTTGAAAACAGTACTTCACACGTACAATTTGCCAAAAAAGAATTTTATCAACTGAGACACCTACAATTCACTTAAAGTAAACTCAAACTAGAATTAGTAATTCTGGAGACCCCATTTATGTAACAAAAAAAATACATCAATCTCATTTGTGCAACGAGAATTCAAAATAGCCCTATTCATGAAACATATGCGAATCATTTACTTCTTGGTTTGTCAAGGAATTATTATTATCATGATTATTCCAAAACAAACGAAGCACACAGGCATCTTGAATAGAACTCGTTCAATACAACACCAAACTAGATAAATGAAAAGTTTCATGAATTGTGGTTGTCTAAAACTTTCGTGATGCATTGTAGTTTGTGTTGTTCATGGTGCCACGTTATATGGCGGAATTGAAGAACGACAATGGGCAGACACCATATGAGTTATTCTCTAAAGAAACCGAATATGTTATTTCCAAATGATTCAAATGGCATATCCGTATGAAAACCATTTTAATATATATCACAGGATCCTTATAATTTGTTAGTGACGGGCTATAACGAAACTGATGGTGATAGGATTCGATTGAGTGACAAAAATGAAAAAAAAAATTAAAGATTGCAGTAGCAACTATGTCTAGACAAGCAACCGAGGATCACGACTAAGGAACCAAACATGAGCATCCACAAAGGGCTTAGGCTTTCCATACAAGTTATAGTTTAATGGTATGTGGTGAATACTACATAAGCAGTGAGAATAAAATGTCAAATGAACTGCAGTTACATACTAGTGTGTATGCTAAAATCATGCAAGTATTTAAGTCTATGTCAAGGTCGGTAATGGGTGTCAGACATTGTTATATATTAAGACAATATCATGTGTTTTGATCTCAGTACTCGCATTTTTCAATTTCGTCTGATAGGTACGCAGGGAATGATGATAAGTCAGCTAATTATATACTTCGTTTAGTAGGGAAGAGTTCAATGGAGATGGCAATTAAGACATCTGGAACATATCTGCTAATGCAATGAGAAGTATTGTGGTTTCTGTATATCTTTTAGTTTGCCCTTCAAGTTCCTTGATTAATTGATTGTACCATCACTTAAATGCTATAGATCTATTGTTCCTACACCCCATGATGTTAATGCACAATAATATTCCCCTAACCAGGTAAATAATGTGAATGATTGAACTTATTACTCACAGCAGATGTTAGTGGAATAACTTTTTCGTGGTTTGTCGTGGAATATTATTGTGATTGTTCCAAAACAGAATGACGGATGAAACACACATGCATCTTGAATAGAACTCTTTTAGTACAACACTAGATAGATTTAATGAGAATTTGAAGGAGTGCCCATGGTTGTTTATACCACAAGGGGTTGAAATGGGTAGTCCTTATTGCTGCATTTGCTAGCATTTCGATCTTTGTGTTTGCAGTATCGCAATTTCCTCTTTGTGTGGATATCTTTCACTCTAGATATGACATGTAAGGGATTCATACATTGGTACCGACCCCAGCCAAGGGTTGCCACCCCTTGGTCTCCTCTCTAGGGGCGTTGCCCCCTTAGAACCTTATTACTTAGTGGCTTCACCCCAAAAAAGTAAGGTTCTCACACCAGGATTCATAATAAACTAGTGCGTCCAAACCTCCTGACTAGTTTGATGAATATTATGATTGATGACTATGTGTTTAACCACAAGAAACATATGCTTAACCCCACAAAACCAAGGTTACTTCTAACAACTCACCTGGCTGGTGATACAAGGATATTTTTCAAAAGATGTTGAGGTTCACTTTGATTAATTATATATGCATTTAGTTTAATAGCTTACAATGCATAAATGATCCTTTTGTTATCTATGAAATCATAATTAAGAGCTAGTCTTTACAGCCACTAGTACTCTATTTATGTTTCTTATCGTCTTCAACTAAATCCCCCACACATAATATATAACATCAGCCTTAAACTTCATTAAGAAGCTGTATTCAATTTACAAAGGCAAACATCAAACCATGTATTTTGGTTTGAGAATATGATGTTTGGTTTTCTGTACAAAGAATGTGAAGCTGTTTAAAGTAGCTTAAGCTTTAACATATCTGTTTGGTTGATTGCTCAAAAAAATCCGTAAGTCATTTGGATGTGGTTTTGGTTTCTCAATCGTTCTAAAAAAATTATGGAACAACAGAAAATATAACATGTTAATTTAGGGGATCGTCCAGAAGAATAAAGTGCAAGAAAAAATTGTGTTTCTGCTAAGCAATACCTTCTCTTTGCAAGATAAATGCCACAGCCTCTTCTACAGTGTCGACAACCTGCAGGAGACGAGTAATAGACTCAATTTATGTCTCAAGCACTAGATCTAGATTTTCAACTACTTTGACCATAGAAAAAGAAAACCCGAAAAATAATCATATGTCAAGTTTCTCCGTTTCTTTTGACAAACAATTTGATAGACCTAAAAAGTGCTTGGGAGAGATGAGCGCAATGATATCTACGAGGATTCTAGTTCTTGTTCAGTGACATTGAAGTTTTAAGCAATGGGTCCAATTTTGCTAACAAAACAAGTTATCCGATAATCATAATTGTAAGTTTGTTATAAACTACCTACTGTAATTCCTAAAGTGCAAAAAACAGAGACAAAAAAACAAAACACTGAACTTTCTTAAGATTGATAGATCTTATGGCGTTGTATTAACTTGTCAAGATGTAGGCTTTATGCAATACTGCGACATGATATCATGAAATAACCATGCATGTCTTAGGCATATAGAATATTGGTATTCTTCTGTTAGTCTAGGATTAGAGGAAGGCAATTCAAGTATATAATTCAAAGTATGGTGGCTTGGATTATAGACTGTCATGCTTGTTTTAATTACAAAGACCAAGTTATTTGAGTATTATTTTTTAAGGTAAAAGTGTCGATGCCCTGACAAAATTTATTAAAAAAATAATTGAAGCGCAAAAAATAGGCACAACACCGGCTAGGACATCTCAGATGCAAATATAAAAAATAAAATAAGAATCAAAAACATAACCAACATAGGGATCACTAAACAATCTAAGGATCCAAACCAGGGAACATCAACAAAATTAATCTATAATTAGAAAAATTTTAATCTCAAAAATATTCTTTGTTAGCATGAATCACTTAGGATAGTGAGTTTATTAAGCAAACCAAAAGACCACATGATATTTATGCAAATTAACCATTAATCATCTGAACTCTGACTGACCTGATCAGCAGGATAATCTGTATGGTTCCCTTTCTCTCTAAACACACCTGTCCTTGTCAAAATAGAAAACCATGGATGTCCTGCCTGAGATATAAACATGCAAAATTAATTCATGTAATATTATAACGTCCAGAGATGATTAACCAATTAACATGGTTCATATGATAAAATCCAGAAGGAATTAAAGCAAACCTGTCTTGCACCCTTGATGTCAACTGATGGATTGTCCCCAATCATATATAGTGTTTCAAAATGGCGAGATTTCATGTCTATGTCATCTCCATTAACATCACCATCACTTGTAAATGACTGAAGTTGCATTAATATGGATTCCACGTTCTTAAACACAAAAGGATTTGGTTTTCCAAAAGAGGTATACTTCAATGGCTTGTGGTGAATGCTAGATGAGCAGCCAGAATAAATGTCAAAAGAAATGCAGTTAGCAGTGTATGCTAAAAGCAAGCAAACAAAAACAATGAAAACATGCAGGTGAAATAATTGCTGGCATTACCTGTTGAAGATGCTTTCTAGTGCGATCCTGAATGCCCCCATGCCAAGACGTTCGGAAGGAAATGCAGCCTGCCCTGACCTTCAAAATCATCAGTGCATTCCAGAAAACTAGCTATAAATGCTAAACATGTGCGAACAAACAATGAATGCTATTAGTGACCTGATATTCTAGATCATCAGCTGCAAAATACATATCTGGTTGATGCTCAGACTTCTCTCCCGGAAGACATCCCGATCTCAAAATGTCACAAAGAACCTATAAAATTGTGTCCATCATTCTCATTTCCCATGCAAGTAACCCAAATCAATAATGAACACAAGAAAATTACATAAGATGGATAGTATAAACACACTAAATTTCGTTGTGAACATAATGACCAATGAGAGGCTTCTGCAATGCCCTTCCCACAATTAAAAATCTATTAACAAGAAAAAATAATTTATTTTACAAGTTACTTGATCTAGCAAATAAAAAAATGAGGTCCATTGACTCTTGTTCTGTACATAGATAAAAATCAAAATGGAAACTTTCAAAAAATGAAAAGACTAAAAGAAAAGAAAAACTACCTGAATATCTCTACCCCAGTCAACAGGATCACTAACAACAAAAGCTGCTTTAACTCTTTCAGAAGTGACATCAAAACTTGGGACTGACTCACTGGAGTTTCTTTGCACATTGCATGGCTGCTTTGTGGTCCAGGTCTTGTATGGTGATAACGGGTCAATGCTATCAAAGTGAGATGCATATTCGTCTAACGAAACAGCTTTTCTGTACATAACCAAAACCAAAATACTAAGATGATATCCAGAATACAGAACATATACAAACTTTCGTGAATTAAAGATGCTGCATTTCACATTCCATTCAGATTAATAAAACTTACTTGAAACCGTATTCAGACATTACCACCGCAGGCTCCCCTTTTCCAGTGGCAACAACCAATTCATTTTCAAGCCTAAACACAAGGACAAATAATATTATGCTACAACAATTAACAAACATTATTAAACCAGAATATAAATCATATAGATACCTCGCCAGCAAGTTTTTGAAAGGTGAGTGACCCTGCACTACCTGCATAAAGTAGATATATATCCAAGCAATTGCGGTTGAATAAACTAACAAGCAGAAGAAATGAAGTCCATCATGACAGCAAACATTTAAGAATCACCTGAAGAGGGTCGATATTTACTCCAAGAACTTGACTCAACTCGGCAGCCCGTCTAGTTTCAGGGATGCCTCCTCCTATCACATCACAATAGGAAAACTAGTTAGCACTTATGTCTTAAGCATAGTTTCAACTAATAGTAGAAAATGTACTATTGTATGACTGAAATTGCCATTTTTAACTCTATGAGAAGGATGATTAAACATAAACACATAATTATTCAATTAAACAAATATTAAATCCTCCAATTTACTCACCATTTGTCAGAAACAGGTATGGGATCTTCAGACTACCTGCAAGAGAATGAGGAAGTAGAGACAGCAAATCAAATTATAGGGCTTCAAATCATTGCTCTGAAATCCACAAATACAGAGAAAAAATGAAGAACAATATATACAATATAGCATTAAGTATCACCAGAATCGTCGTATAATCTCCTCAAAGCCTTAGGAGAATCTCCAATTGGACTACGTCCACGAAGTATAACACCGTCGATATCAAATGCAATTCCAAACGAAGGTCTGTCACACTCACAATCAAATCAACTTCAATCATGAATCAAAATTACAGAAATTGTAACTATTATGAACGAATAGGTGTGGATTGATGGACGAACCTCTTAGGTGCTGAATGAAGCTGAGCTAAAGCACGATAACAGTGCAATTGAACTGATGGTGGTCTGCTTCTGTCATGTATAACCCTAGAAATCGTACGGAATTTCATCTTGTATTCGAACTTCATGAGTTTTCGAAGACGATGGAGATGAAGTAATCTTTCAATTGATCACCTTACTTTGTTTCAATTGAAATTAGACCACCGAATTTTGTGTATCAAGTTTATTCAACTCATATTGACATATTGTTGTTGGTTTTTATTTATATTAGTTCTAGCATTCAATTTTTTTTACTGTAATATCTAGGTTTTTTTAAAATAAATACATCTAGATATCTTGCTTTTTAATTGTAAGACATTGGGTACTAACATGATGTCCCCTTATAGACGTTTAAGTGTCAATTCTTATTCATTGAATAGCTTTAATGATGCATTTGATATAATAATACTGTCTTTTTGTTTTACGAAAGTGAGAAGAAACATTTACTTTAATTTTAGGATTCTTTATAAAATTGATGGGGAAACACAATCTAAGAGTGAAAATACTTAGGGAATTTAAATAAGAGGTTATAACAAAATAACATACATTGAATTCTATAATATGCGTAATATTTGAATCTTTGAGGGTTTTGTAAGCTCTTTAAATGAACCATTTTAAGAGTGATCCTAAAGGTTTTGTTCGAGCTGATCTCGATGTTGAAACAGTGACTTTGTTCTAGGTTTTGTTCGAGTTGATCTCGATGTTGAAACAATGAATTCAAACAAAGCTGCTTTTGAATTTTGAATCAAACTTGAGTACTATCATGATTCATGCTCGAGAGACAAGTATTTGTTTATACGAGTAAATGGATTGTATAATAAGATTGTGTAAAAAGTGACATATTATCTAGCAGAATACATTTATTACCATTCTTTAAACCAACATGATATATAATCAAAAACTAAATAATGATAACATGTTAATCGTTCTTTTTCTAATAGATTGATTGATTCTGTCTTGAGAACCAATCAATCAACAAAATAAGTACTTAAAACATATGAAATTATCGATCGGTTTTATTTGATCCACTTAAAACCCATAATTTTAATTGTGTGTGGTCTAACCAAACCAAACCAAACTTACACCAAAGTTCCCAAACAAACCAATATATATATATTTGACTAACAACAATCTAGCATACTTCTAAATTGAATCATTGTCCCGTGCCAAACTCGAGCACTTAACTTTACAAAGATGGACATTGTTTTACACATCTAACGTCACTAGACCAAACGACATTATTTATAACACAAACATTACCAACACCATATTGTACCACACATGTAGTTTGGTAAATTAAAAAACAATGTTTTCAGAATCGAATCGGACAGTGAACCAAACATCTTAATGGTTCGTTGTTCGGACTGGATATGTGAACCGAATAAATTTATAATTAATTTATAAATATATATGTAAAAAATACTAAAAAAATAAACCCCCAATTTAACCGGTCTGGTTTCCGGCCCGACAGATTCGACCATCTGTTCAATGCTAAAACGGTTTTAAACACTGAACCGGACCGGATTAAAGTCCAATTTGCGGTGCAACCGACGTATCCGATCCGATTTTCAAAACGAAGTAAAAACCATACATACACTCGGTGCTAAACAAAGCCAAAACCACCACACTCTTTTCTGTTGTCACTTCCACTACTGTACGTCTACTTCTATCGGGAGGCAACCGATAAAACCCTAATCAGTTCATCGTATCACTGAATATTCAATTGTTTGATAAACGAATCATCCGTTTGATTCATTGCTTCTATTAAGAATAAGAATTTCTCGTTGGTTTGAATTTGTTATCAGTTTTGAAGGATGCCTCCGAAACAATCGAAAGCGGATATAGCAAAGAAGCAGAAGATAGTCGAAGACAAGACATTCGGGCTTAAAAACAAGAACAAGAGCAAAAATGTTCAGAAATATGTGCAGTCACTTCAACAGAATGTCGTCCCTAAACCTGATGCTTCCAAAATCGCTGCGAAGGTATTAGGTTTGATAGGGTTTTTCAGTAAATTGATTGATTGATTGATTGAGTGATTTATTGTTAGTGGTTTCTTATATTGGTTATGAGTTTGTTTGATTAACAGAAAAAGAAGGAAGAAGAGAAAGCTAGAGAGAAGGAATTGAATGATTTGTTTAAGATTGCTGTTGTTCAACCCAAAGTGCCTGTTGGTAGGTGTTGTATTAGCTCTCACTATATTGAATTTTATCTTTAATATATTAAGTTTTTGGTCCTGATATGTAGGTTTTAATTTGACTTGATTTGCAGTTTGTTTAAACTATAAAGATAATGGGTTATGTTTTGCTAACTACTTTCAAGTTTCAACTTTTAACTAGTATCGTAATGGAATCTCACTTGTGTCTTAGACTAAAATCAAATTTCATTTGAATGGTACACTGTTTCACATTAACTGAATTTGTATCCCTGCTATATTTGGTAAGGAATTATTTGCTTCATAGGACCTGTGAATTTGTTCGAGAATGTTTGGTTGTCTATGAAATGATTTCTGCCATGTTCGTGTTTGAACTTTGAATTAAACATATTCACCTATTATACATGGCAATGTATCTTTGTCTGTGCTACTTTTCTACTTTTAGAAGTTACGAATTGGTACTTCGTTATAGGTATGCAATGCAGTGATCCCCATCTGATCTTTCATAAATTTACTTACATTGACTGCAACATTATGTCTCTACGTTGTTATTGGACATATCATGATAATCAATTTTAAACATATGCAAAGTTATTTTTTACATCTTGGCAACTTGCTATATAGTATATATGTGTATTGATACGTCACTTTGTAACGTTGTCATTACCTAACACTACAAATCTTAATACTACCTAGAACCTATGGTCATTAGGGTCTATAATTGTAGTTTTGCTTGAAATATAACATTAAGCCATCTGTCTGGTTCACCGGTTTAACATAAAAGTCTATAACTTTTAATATATTGCATTATATTATGTTGGAAGATAGCAATTGAGAACATGTTTGTGAATCAAGCTATGTTTGCCAAAACAGTTTATCGTCTCATGAGTTTTGGTTATGGTCAGGGGTGGATCCAAAGTCTATATTGTGTGAGTTTTTCAAAGCTGGTCAGTGTGCAAAAGGTTTTAAATGCAAGTTTTCTCATGATTTGAATGTACAACGGAAGGGTGAGAAGATTGACATTTTCAGTGATAAGCGTGATGAAGGTAAGGCCTTTTTATTTTTTTCAGTTTATTCGGTTCGTTACCTTTTTTTTGCTCTGCTTTGATGTGGAGCATAATCAGTTACTTCATGTGTGTCTTAGGAACAATGGAGGATTGGGATCAGGAGACGTTGGAAAAAGTTGTGGAATCAAAAGGGAAAGAGTACAACCAGAACAAACCAACCGACATTGTATACTTTCTTAACCTCTTATTTTATTACCATCATGGGTTACAAAAACCCAAAGAAAGTCGAAATGGGGCCAAAAAAATCTAATCAGTTTCCTTTGATTGGAAAGTTGAAAAAAATTGCCAGTGGAAGTAAGTAGATGTTCCCTACGTGGGAAGTCACAAGCAGCAAAGGGCTAGCATGCATCTAAGGGAGGTGCAAAAACACTCATTAATAGTAAAATAGTTAATAATATACTATTCTCAGAAATTTTAAAATAGTAGTTAATACCTTTCCACAAGTAGAATTAAAAACATATATGAAAGGTGCACCACTGTTGCACTTCTTACTATTATGGATTTCGTATGGATAAAAAAGTGACTTGTGCTTCTTAATACTGTCCAGTGTCCAGTGTCCCTTCTGGGCTCAAGGTAGATTTTCCTTCGTGATGTTTGCAAAATGGCATGTTAAGGCACATTGAAGGTTTATTAGGTTACCATAATTGTTTCCCAGATTTGGGAGGGATTGCTAACACCTTTTTTTCTGTGAAGATATAAAAGCAATATAGTAAACTCTTTTGCAATCCCATGAAAGTTGCAACATCTTTGTTTCATCACATAGTTTTGTTTCATCTTAATCAAATACTAGCATAGCTGAAAATATTTCATATCAAGTCTTTATATGACAAGTTTAGGTTCTTTTAGCTTTGTATTTGGCACTAAGAAGACAGGTCCATGGCAATTGAAATGAGATTATTACTGCCTGCGAGTTGTCTCACGTGTTTTCCTTTGTTTTTTTTTCTTTCAATTAAGTCGTTTGAAGTTCAATATCTTTTGTAAATACATTTTTTATTTTAGAAACCTTCCATTTGACTCATGGATTTTTTAACAGGTTTGCAAACACTTCCTTGATGCAGTGGAGAAAAAGCAATATGGTTGGTTTTGGGTTTGTCCAAACGGTAATAAAGAGTGCCATTACAGGCATGCTCTCCCTCCTGGATACATATTGAAATCCCAAATGAAAGCACTTTTGGAAGAAGAAGCTAACAAACTAGCTATCGAGGATGAGATTGAGGATCAGGTGATTATCTTTTTCATTAAAATACTGATTTTCTTTGGGTTAACTGCATACAAAGGTAACCAACTTTGTTTGGTTTTCTGTTTGGATGACCATTTCTTTTCTGAGAAATAATCTTAAACTTTCTAAGAAATCTATTCTAAGGGAATAGGTTACCATGTGAAAAATAATTACTTGACAGATTATGTGCCTTTGAGTTTGACGTTGTTGACTTTATTATGATGTGCTGATAAGGTTGAAGACTACCCTAAACCATATTTTTTGGAAGTTTGAGGGTTTAAATGGGTGAAAACAAAGATGATTAACCAAATTTGAAATCAGACGAAAGATGGTTGCCTTTGTGTGCAATTTACTTTTTTGTTCTCTATGTGATCAAAATAAACTAGACTCTCAAGGTGGTCTTTTCTTTTGTCTTCTGACTAAGCATCCTTAATTTACACTTGTTTCGTCATCTTCTTTCCTAGTTTTTACTATTGGAGCCAATAATTCTTACCATTGCGTGTTATCTTATATGTGCAGCGTTCTAAAGTAAAAACAACTACTCCTATGACTACTGATCTCTTTATGCAATGGAAGAAAAAGAAGATGGATGAAAGAGAAGCTGGCTTGGCTGCTCAGAGAGCTGAGAGGGCTAAGAATGACCGGATGAGGTGTGATTTTTTACATACATATTGGCATTTTGAGTAACATTTCTCGTTCTCTTTTCTTCATTTTGTTTTTGGTAATGCAGTGGGCGGGAGTTATTTCTTTCTGATGCTAGTGTGTTTGTGGATGATGCTGAGGCATATGAAAAGTATAACAGAGAAGAAGAACCTGATAATACCTCCCAGAAGGTACTCCTTGATCGTCTTGTTTGATACATATGAAGTTTTTCTAAACTGTATGTTGCCCATTATATCCACCTTAGACATTATACTTCGGAATAATTAGCTGTCCTGGCAACAATAGTTAAATGCATTTTAATCATTGGATGGCTACAGTTAACATATAGAGAATTAGCAGTAAAAAACTAAAACATATAGGTTAAATTGAGGGAAACAGTTATTTCAATAACATGTGTACAAGAAAACCGCAGTTAATAGCTTTTGGATCTGGGTTAGTCCGTTAGACATTATATGAATCAGGCTGATTTTTTCCTTCCTACTTTGTAACTATATTTGAAACTTGCTGAGAATCTTTATTTTATTTCAGGCACAAGAGAATTCATCTACAGGTGGACCAAGTACATCAACTAGTGTGGCTGCTGTTTTCGAAGATGGGAATTCTGAGATCATCGATGATGACGATGATGATGATCTAGATATGGACGAACTGAATGAACTTGAAGCAAGCTTGTCAAAAACATCCATTCAAATCTCAGAGCCGTAAAATAAAACTAAAATCGACAAATTGTCGATCACTCGGGGAGAAAATCAACATAATCTGAAGAGGAATCATCATCCATCCTGTCTCGATAACCATGGAGGTAATTCATCTACACTGGAAGTTGCTTCATTTTGTTCTTTCACAGTGCAACTGCAACATAAACCAGATTGTAGAATGCAAGTTTAGAATTTTGTCTGCATGTTTATTTTTAGAGGTTGCCTTTTATCCACCAAACCAAAGCTGTTGTCTAATTTTTCTTTTTTTTTTCCTTCTGGATTACGAATATGTTATTTCTGAAATAAATATAATTTTTATTAATTTTGGCAAATATAAAGCGGGTGAACTCATATATTATCGTTTAAGAGAGATGAGTGAGGAAATATTCGTTGAACTTTAAAATTAGGTTTTCTCATAGAGATAAATCGGTTAACTATAGATTTGTCAATCTTCATATTCAACGGTCAATCCTGATGTCTAATATTATTATCATTAAACATGAATAATAGATATAGTACACTTTCTATTACAAAACTAGTAGATTACAAGAGTTTAAACATTATCATCAAGAAACGTCACATCCTCATTAAATCTGTCTTAAATCTAGTTAATTATAAGAGTTTGAATAATTTTCCAACCATTCTTAAAAGTTTACCAGTAATAACCATAAAATACATGAAACATGATGTTATAAGTTCATAACTTGTGACAGTAGTAACAATGTGGGATACATGAAACAAGTAAAACAGGATTAAAACTACTATATTACCCTTCTCGCTCATACCATATGATATTGTATCTTAATTATCTTAGTTATAGCAATTACATTATCATCAAGAAATGTCACATCTCCATCCATACCAACATAAACATCAACACCTACTTCCATCCATGAGACCATCTTTATTTGCACCAAGAACTTGTCTCCATAATCATTCCTATCAAGCTACAAAAATACAAAGATTACAAATGCATTACTTGTCGTTTTTGTGATGGATCTGGTAATCCGAGACTCTTATCTTTTCGCGCTGTAATTAACAATTGAAAACTTTAAATATTAGTTACATACCTCTATCTCTTTGTTGGAGGGACAAAAATGTGATCTTGTGAAGATGAAGATACTTGATTCTCTCTTGCATTCCCTCCTCCACCAAGTGTTATGTTGAGGATTTTCTCTCCAAATTCCTGAAATACCCTTTCTTTAATTTGACCCCTCCTTGGTGGAATCATGCTTTTCTCTTTCTTCTCTTCATTCTTTCCTTTACCCTCCATTTCTCTATATCAAGACTTTGAGAATGCACAATATGTTCTTGTATCTAAAAGGGCTACTATGTGTATGTGTATATATAGATACTAGAGTAAACAATATATATATATATATATATATATATAGAGAGAGAGAGAGAGAGAGAGAGAGAGAGAAAGAGAGAGATTTTCACATCATAAGTATATCAAGAAAGAGTTTCCATGTTCACATTCCACGTATGTGATATAACCTTGAAAATTTCAATGTTATTACGACTTTTACTTATTATATTCTTCATTGTGATCTTGAAAATAATGTGACTACGGTTTAGTCATGGAGTTTAATGAAGTGTGAACACATAAAATAAGAAAATACATTTTGTTTTCCTTTTGGGCCATAAGTGAGTTGCGTTGTATAGAATAGATATGTTATAGATTGCTTTCTTGACGTGTGTCCATCCTGTTTTTTTTCTTTTTTTCTTGATTTAATTAATATTACCCTATATATTAATATTGATTTGATGCATGACTGCATGTTAATGACAAAGTGAATATATGAATGCATTTGAAAGATTAGTGAGTTTAGAGTTGACATCTATTTTAAATTCACAACTACGTGATCACAAATGTCATTTTTGTATTATTAAAAATGATAATTTCGACAAAGATGAGAAAATAATATGAAAATGGGATGATTTTAACTAAGTTAAATCCTTTTGTTGTTGAATAATATATCTTCTTTTAACGTTTGGGTGACAGACGGATCATAAATATGCTCAGACAGTGGAACAAATGTTTTTACAGTTTTACTGTCCACAGAGTCACATGTATATCTAAGAACGTGTAAAAGAATTACGATTAGTATAATAAACAAAATGCATGCCCTACGAAAGAAATTCATTCTCACCGAAGATCCCATCATCGGTATGAAAATCTCTAAACATTTTTTATGCTGACTTTTTTTTCTTTTCCTTGAACAGGTGTGAACACAATAGATATAAGAGTAAATTACGCGGATGGTCCCTGTGATTTAGTTAAAATATTGGATTTGGTCCTTAAAGAATTAAAATTATGAATACAGTCCCTAATGTTATAGTTATCTTTTATTAATGATACATGCTCTGTTAGTTTAGTTAGTGATGTTAGAATTTATCAAAATAACTATTATACTTGTTAATTTCATTTTATTATAATCTTTTTATTATAAAATGTTTATTATTTAATACACAAATAAAAAAATTTCTTTTAAATGTGGTTTATAATTTTTTAAGACCCATATGCGGGTTTCATTTAACATTTACAAAAATGTCTTCTTTTATATAGACGTTTAAAACTGAGTTGTTTTTTAAATTTTTATAAAAAAACTAAGAATTTGTTTAAGGAAATACGTTTTAAAAATGAATTATTTATAAAAAATACTTTAGAAAATCAACCAGTTTAAAAAATCAAAAAGTTTGTAGAATGATGTATAAAAATTGAATGGTTAAAAAACTGAACATTTTAAAAAACATGTTTTTAAAATGTTTTTTTATTGGTGTATTTAAAACGGATATTATTAAATAATAATCTTATTAATAATGAGATTATAATAATTATATAAAATATAAAAAAAATTGAAAAATAAAAACATATAATTTTCTTAAATAAAAATAATCATATAGTTTAAAAGATAAATTAAATAGATGGCTAATGCGATTAACGTGCTAATTTTTACAATACTTAACATTACTAACGGTTAACTAACAGATATAGGGAGCATATAAGAAAGAGAAAGAAATGTTAGGGACTATATTCAAATATTTTAAACTTTAAGAATCAAATACAAAATTTTAATATTACCATAAGGACCATTCATGTAATTTACTCTAGATATAAATAATAAAATTAAGAAGAAAACAAAAAACCCTACACATTTAGAAATATATCTTTCGAATATGACTGATTTCTTCGATGCATGTGTTGCTCTCTGTCACTCATAGTAGTTAATACCATCGGTTATTGATAAACCAGTTTTTATTTCCAAAATTGAAATATTAATTCATGTTTGCACGATAATATTAAATTAGTAATAGTCTATATTTGTTTTACGGGCTGTTTAGTAGATCCTGAATCAACACTTAATGATTCAGACTGTTTGTTTCGCGAGCAAATATTTATATAGTTTAGACACTTGCCTCTGAATGGTTAAATATTATACTAATGTTGAATAGTTAAAAGGTCTAAATTGCTTAATGGTTAAGATCTCTTATATGAATTGGTCAAACATTTGCCTTTGAATAGTTAAGCGATATATTAGTTTTTAAGAGTTCATACATTTTAATGATTCAACACTTAATGGTTTAAGCATTTTATTAATTCATACTTAATTATTCAGAAATTGTTACACAACCTCTTAATTGGAAAAGGTAAGCAAACAACACGCGAAGGTCCAATAATTTATATAGCGTCCTACTTTTATAAAATAAAAAGACATGATTTATGATGTTAGAATTGAGCTCCTTTCAACTCTTGAATTTCTTAAAAGGATGGTAATGTAACAATATTTTTTTATTTCATATTTAAATGTAAAATGGTGTCTTATAGTTGTTAAAATTATTTGCTACGATTTTTTTGTCGAATATTGAATCAAACTTGAAAATATTGAAAATCGATATAAATTCAATTCGGGTAAGGAATTTAATTTCAGGTTTCGGTCGTTCAACACACACTTGTTAAGGAAGTTTTTATCTCTCAAATTGCTATGTTCTAATCGAAAATTGTTATGTTATAATAGCCGCAAGTTGTGCTTGTTGAATTGTTATAGAATATTTTGGATCTTGATTTTTCGATTTTGAATAAGTAGGTGGTATGTTCACATTTCAATGTATGTGATATAAACTTGACGTTTTAATATTATTACGACTTCTAAGTTCTATCTATTAATGTTAGATTTTGATTTTGGAAAAAATGTGACCATGGTTGGTCATTAAGTTTAATGAGTTGTGAACATGTAAAATAAAGAAATTGAGTACCTTACGTTTCATTGTTTAAGTAATCAAGTCATAACTCATAAGTGAAGTGGGGTTCCATGGATATGCTAGATTGCTTTCTTGATGTGGGCCCATCCGTTGTTTCCCTTTCTATTTCTAGTGTTGATTTGATGCATGCAATGAAAAAGATAAGATGTGAAATTTTGAATGAATTCTAAAGATTAGTATTAAGAAAATAAGCAAAGTTTTTAAGTCCGCCAGTTAAACAAGTTGAACTAAGGTTAAGCTTGTTTATGTCAGCTAAACAAGTTGAGCTAAGGTTAAGCTTGTTTATGTCAGCTAAACAAGTTGAACTAAGGTTAAGCTTGTTTATGTCAGTTAAACAAGTTGAACTAAGGTTAAGCTTGTTTATGTCTGAGTATAATTTTTCGACTTAAAAAAACTTGAGCCTAAGCTTACTCGTTTAGAGCTTTGGTTTTTAAAATAAGTCCAACTCATTTTTTTTACTTATTCTATTTGTAAATTATATATATATATATATATATATATATATATATATAT
>BJCM01063959.1:5355-15780 GCA_018326385.1 Flaveria bidentis
TTGGCGACAAACTCATCAATCGAGTCTTATTCTTTCATTCGCAGACTCTCGAATTCATTCCTTAGTGTTTGCATCCAAGCTTTCTTGACTCTTTTAACTCTAATATATCTGGTCTTAATCGATGTCTAGATATCCTTTGCTGATTCATAACTCGCGACTTGTAGAATCAAGTCTTCTGGCATCGCTTGATACAGGTAGGCGATGGTCGAACTGTTCTTCTTTGGATCAACTACAATTCCTTCCCATGGTTTGATCGCTTCCCATAATGAATGAACCTTGAAATTTGCCTTCAATTTCAAGGCCCAAATTGTGTAATTTGTTGGTGTTAAGATCGGACATTGGAGGGGAATGGTGTAGTTTTCTTTGACAGTCACCATCTAGGTATTCGATGGGTTAGTCGCCATCGTCTTCTTCGTTCTTCGATAGGGTATCCTGAATCTTGGGTCTAACTCCAGTACTGCTTCTGATCTGTACGAACTCGCCGCTTCTCTTCTTCGAATTCATCTAAAAACTCGATTCACTCCTTCGAATCGATTCTTCGTGGTCTCGAGCTCTCTCCCTGAAAGCTCTAATACCAAATGAAACAAAAGGCACCAAGAAAACTAACAAAAATAACCAACAAAGAAGAATGAGATTTTGTTATTGAATGACTTAGATGATACAAACACCAACTACTTATATACACAGACACATTTACAAACTAACCCCTTACAATTCATGGAATTACAACTCAAACCTCCAATGACTCTATTCTCTCAATAGCCTAACTAAATGTGTAGTGGGTCCTCCTAATAAATCAGTATGAGGGAAGAAGTGGTAGTTTCAAAGAGAGACTAGGGTGGAAGATCAGATCTTTTGATTTGGGTTCCTTTATTTAGTTTTCGTTAAAGAAAAGAAGGTAGAAAATGATCAATAGATAAATACAATGGTTTGAATATCTTAATCTAGATAAATAAACAATGAAACAAAATTAACTCAAAAGTCAAGAAATTTAACCTTGAATGGTCTACGGAGCCTGGAGGGAGGGATGCTGTCTGCATGCTACCAATTGGAGGTTGGAAGCTAGAGGCGTGAGGTTTCAACCTAACATCAAAACAATATGCGAGGAGTTTTGGTTTAGAGTTAAAAGGTATGGAAATTAAGTTCATAAATATAGTTTTACAAATCTAAAAGCAATATATAGTTAAACCATTGCAAGAATCGAACTCGTGACCTCAAATGAAGTTGGAAGCACGTGGCCAAAAACTAGTGAACCAAGACCGAATACTATTGTATTTTAAACTTAATAATACTAAGAGTTCATATCTAGAAAAACCATGGGCTCACCCAAAAAATTTGATACTATAAGATTCACTACTAGCTCAAGAAACAATAAGGTCACTTGACTCCATCCCTGAAGGGTAGGTTTGCCCTTAAGCCATAGTACCTAATGTACTGAGCTGTGAATGTGGATTGATATTGGGCTTGAAAATTGAATAGCTGCTATTTGATTTAAAATGGGCTAAGACATGATTTTAGTACATGGGCTGCCAAAGAAAGTGATGTGAATGTGGATTGATATTGGGCTTGAAAATTGAATAACTACTATTTGATTTAAAATGGGCTAAGACATGATTTTAGTAAATTGACTGTCGAAGAAAGTGATATGAAATTTTTGTTGGCAGATTAAGAGTCAAATGGACAAGAATTAAGGATAGATTGGGCTTAGCGAATTTTAATGTCATTTATTATTGTTCCACTTAATTGCTTTGAGGTTTGACATAGCATTGGTTGGTTTGAATAAGATGATTTTCAACAATTCGATTGTTGTATGCAAAGTCAACTAGATTAAGTTCTACTAGATATCTTGGTTTGATGTTAGGAGACGCTAATACTAGTCCTCCAATTTATAATTACCAGAGAGTTTGTGGTTATAAACGTTTATTCTCCATGTATTTAAAGCTTTGTAATCATTAATCAGAGGATATCAAGTGTACGAGTAATCGTTGCTATTAATACAGTTGGAGTTGTTGAGTATATTATTGTGTTAGTTATTGGTTTGAATTGGCTATCATTTAACTTTGTATGTTCACTTCAATTCTATTTCATTACTATTAATCAATAAACTATATTTTTATAGCCGATATAACTACTTGAGCTACCTTGACACAATTCAAGGATTATAGACTAAACAATTTGTAAAAGTTTTATATTAAAAGTTGATACTAACCAAAGATTTCTCATCATTCACTAAAATACAAGGAAGTTAATTCCAAAAATTTGACCATGCACAAAGAAAATAACCAAGTGTCAAATCTTTTGAATCAAAATACAGAATTCTTCTGAATCCAAAAACAAAGTCTTCTGAAGCCTCAATACAAAGTATTCTGATGCATGAAGATTAATTTCTTCTAAAGATATATTAGACATGCTTCTCTAACATAATTTTAACAAAAACAGTCCGCCTTTCCACTGCCAACTCTATAGATGTGAACTATTCAGTACGGTGTCTTTATTTGTTACTTGCTACTACTGTAATTTTACCCTTATTTTAATACAATAGGATGTGAGCTATGACATGTCATAGTCAAATGTCAAAATGCAATCTGTCTTTTAACTTTACATTAATCTTCTTGTCTAGATTAGTGTCCAACTTTCCTTCAAACTATGACCGACTATAGTATGTAGTATAAAGTATCTCATGTAATCAGTCTTACGACTAAGCCTTGTAACGATTGTAAAACACTTGAAAGCAATATACATCATCATTGAAAACCAATGTTTGTGTTTTGAGTGATCTTATCTTTTGTTCATTGTTACTTTGCCTCGTTTCCTATTTGATCTAATAAGTGTGTCTTATTTAACTGTGAGACTATTGTTAAACAACCATTAACTGGTCCTACAAATGGTATCAGAGCTTATTAGGCTCTTGATTACAAGATCTCACTATCTTGAATCACTCTTCAGTTTCACAAACACTTACTTGCTCAAATGACAGCTCTCACTAAAGTTGATATGGAAATCAACACTATGACTAAGTTTGTATTGATCACTCCTAATTACTTTGATACTTGGTGTATGATGATGAGTCTCCATGCGAATGGACTATCCTTTTGGACCATACGCATGAATACATCATGCTAATGGACTAGTCGCACGACTAAACCAGGAGACTGGATCAGTCGCACGATTGAGACATAAGATTGACTCAGTCGCACGACTGAACCTTCAGTCGCATGACTGAACCTTCAGTCGTGCGTATGGATCAATCGCATGATTCAGTCGCACGACTGAACCATGCTAATTGTTCAGTCGTACGATTGGAAACCCGTAACCTATAAATACCACTTAATTCGTGGAAAAACATAACACTTTGCAACAATTAAGAGCATACTTCATAATACACGAACCTTAGCCGTCTAGAACGTCCAAGGAAGCCTGTCCAACTTCATAGATCAATCCTGATCGATCTCTGCTCATTTATAACGTTTAGTCTCAATCTTAAATCGATCGGGTAATTGTTCTCACTAATTGGATCGCTAATCAAATAGGATTCCGCACTATTTGATTCAGTATAAATGCAGAATCTGTTAGTATTCCGTACGTACACGGTCCAGACAAGTGTTATAAGAGCTTTGGCTCTTGATTTTGCGTTTGATTCAATTAGAATTGTGTCAAACCTCACGTTTTAACTCAAAAGAGTCATCTTTTTGGGTCCATAGGTGTTTTCCGATGATTACAAGCATTAAAGTTGAAGTTTTTTGTCTTATGGCAGATTAGGGTTTCTGGGGAAATTGTAATTTGTGTCAAAGTGTCAAAATTCAAAATTTCTCAAACACAACAACCTTCAGTCGCATGAATAGCTCATTCGTATGATTGAGTCATCCGCATTTGTTCATTCATATGACTGAGCTATCCACATTGGTCATCCGCATTGCCCAATCGCACGACTGAGTCATCCGCATTGGTCATCCGCATTTGTCCAATCGCATGACTGAGTCATTTGCATTGGTCATCCACATTTGTCCAATCGCACGACTGAGTCATCCTCATTGACTCATCCGCATTTGTCCAATCGCCCGATTGACTCATCCGCATTTGTCCAATCGCACGATTGACACATCCGCATTTGTCCAATCACACGGTTAACTCATCCGCATTTGTCCATTTGCACGAGTGAATCAGTCTTGTTCTAAAGTTCAAAGTTTATAGAAATGAAAGATCAATTCACTGCCTCGATTCACATTGATCACATCTTCTATCACAGCTACCACCACCACTCAACCCCCCACTACTACACATCCTACCACCCCTACCGCAACCACTCCACTCACTACCACTATCTCTCATTCCACTACCACTACCACAGCCACTCCACCACAACCCACATGCATCCCACCTCCCATATTCACCACATCCACTACTACCACCACCACTCACCAAGCCGGTCCGTCCACTCACCCTCCTTTCACCGCTGGACCCTCACTACCCCATATTGGGTTAGAGGAACAGCTGGCTAACCTCAATAGTATTGTTCTAAAGCTGCTGGCTACTGATGAGAAAAGATTTGCACAACTTAATCAGCTGATGGAGGTGAATGCAGCTCAAGCACAACAGATCAGGGAGCTTAGTGTGAAGAGTGATCTGTATGAGAAAGCTCTAAGCCGAGCCCACCATGCACTAACTAGTCAAAATGAGCCGGTGTTGGCTTCAGTGAAGAAAATTGAGGAGTTTGAAAGGAAGAACAAAAAGATACTTCTAAAGCTAAAAGGATCTAAGAGCGAGCCTCCTGAAGATCAAAGACGGTGATGATGATGATGATGATGACGATGCCGATGATGATGAAGAGGATGAAGATGAGTCTGAGGAGGAGGTTGGAGAGGGTGGACCGAGTGGAAAAGAGCGAGAAGATGATGACGATCAGGAAGGTGATGATGCTGCATCAGCCTCTCCTCGAGCTCAAGAGAGGCAGACCAAACGTAATCAAGATCAAGGTGCCTCATCCTCCGCTCCTCCAGCTAAAGAACTTGCGATTCAAGATAAAAGTAAAGACTAGATGTTTATGTATTTAAAAACTCTTGTACTTGAATTATGTATTACATTAATGTAATTATTGATCACTTATGTATGTTTATGTCTTAATGTGTTATAAAATGACTTACGTGTGATGTGATTAATTTCTAATCAAGCATATAAAACTCCACAATAGGATGAATATGATGTTGCTCCCCTTCAACAAATCAAGTCTCAATTCACCATGATTCTTGTTTTGAAAGGGATCGTCAGAAGGTTAGTGAGCTACTTTCCCGAAGAAGGAGAGATTATACATGATCTGACCGATGAGCAACTTGCTGAGATGTTCAGACTAAATATGGACAAAATTTTAAAAGATGCTCCAGAGGTAGATGTTATAAGTGATGAGGAGCTAAAAGATGTTGATGAAATAGAGATAGAGGATGTCACTTCTGAACATTATCCAGAGTACACTAACCGCGAAAGAAATGTGATACCCAACTTGGGTGATACTTTCGGCAGTTCTACATTTGAGAAACTAGATGAAATGGAGAAAGAAAAGGAAAAGGATGAAAGCCAAGCCCAAGCCTCAGATGCTAATGTTGATATTAAGAAGGCTGAATGGGCTGCGAGTTTTGCTGCAATAAGACCCCAGCGCATGACTCAAAAGCAAAATGCATACACCAAACTCTACAAAGTCAAGAAACATCAGAAGGTGTCGGGAAACATCATTGCATGGGCCTATTTTGAGGACTTAAATATTTATGCAGTAAAAAGAGAGGAGGGAATCGAGTACTTTAGATTTCCTCATGATCTGAAGGCTCTCCCAGGTTTTGAGCTCAACCGACAGGCGTGCTTAGATCTACTGTATGAAAATCCAAGGAAGATGTTAGTTTGGTTTGTAGTTGCTTTGAAGAAAGAATACCACACCAGATAGGTAATCTTCAGACCTCAACCACCAAAGAGGTTTATTCGCAAGTCTGAAGTGGATCCTATATCTGGGAAGCCGATAGTTATGCTGAAGTAGAGTCCTCCGCGCATGATGTCAAAGATTCCTTTGCCGAAAATGCCTAAGGATTTCACTCCACATTTCAAATGGTGGTATTATGACCGGAGGATGGGTGAAGTGGTTATAGTTCTAAACATAGAGGGCAAAATGGAAACTATCAGGGTATTTGACCCAATGTGGCTTACCAACTTGTCAACTGAAGATGTCTACACTCTATACAAGTGGCCACTATTCTATAGAACACTTTGCAAAAATTAAGAGCATACTTCATAATACACGAACCCTAGCCGTCTAGAACCTCCAAGGAAGCCTGTCCATTTTCATAGATCAATCCTGATTGATCTCTGCTTATTTATAACATTTAGTCTATCGATCGGGTAATTAGTCTCACTAATTGGATCGCCAATCAAATAGGATTCTACACTATTTGATTTGGTATAAATGCAAAATCTGTTAGTATTCCGTACGTACACGGTCCTGACAAGAAAGCCATGACCACTTTTCAAACTGCTATTCCTAACTCCATCTATGGAGACTTCAAGAAGTGAAAGACTATAAAAGAAGTATAGGATGCACTGAAGATGATATATGAAGAACTTGAAAAAGCTAAGGAATACAAGAAATACATAATAAAATAATAGTTTGAAACTTTGCCTACAAGACAGGTGAAAATATAACTCAACAGTATTTCAGATGCATTGAGATTCTAAATACTCTGATGGATGTTGGAGTTAAACTTGAGAATATGGACATAGTGACAAAGTTCATATTCTCTCCTTTCAGAGAATGGACACACTACTGTGTGGCCATCAAGAGAAATGAGAACCTCACTACCCCCACTCTCACCGAGTTGTATGTTATCTTAAGCAGTTATCAAATGTAATGGAACATACAAAATCCTTCTCACAACTCATGCAACACCAAAAGAGTTTAGCCCTTCAAGTGGTTGAAAGAGATAGTAGAAAACCACAACATCATCTCACTTGCTACCCTGAAAACTCATCAAAAACTACTTTCATCACCTTCTCGGAGACACCAAGGGAGAGTTACACTCAAGTAAGCCCATTCCAAGAGCCCAACTCTTCTCATGCCTTTGTTTATTCAGATGAAAGTTGTGGAATCTTTCTTTTCACCCTTATATACTAACACTACATCCATCCAGATTATCTAGAGTATATGGAGTAGTGTAGCAGATGGCTCTTCTCACTCACAGTGTCAAGAAGTTATACAAGAGGATAGGGAAGAAGTTTCCAAGTAATGTGTCTTGTGGAAATTTGGGCTTGACAAACGCAAAGTAAAATGTTACAATTGTAATAAAATAGGTCACTTTGCTAGGGAGTGTAAAGCAGCAAGAACAAATCGTGGTCATGCATAACTCAAGCCAAGCTACACTAATATAGCTCCAAGAACTAAGAAGCCTAACCGACCAAAGTAGCAAATTGTAGTTGTTGTTAAAAATGTAGGGTTTGACTAGAGATGTCTGGTAGAAGATGTCTCTTCAAACCAAACCCTGATGATAGGTCATCATAAAACTAAGGTATTGGAGCATCTTTGCTCTCTTGAATGTGTTGCTAAAGTTAACATGTACAGGTTGCAATACCGTTAAAAGGGTGCAATGCACTTTTACAACACAATAACACAAGTGGAGAGTATTCAATAACACTTATCAGATCAAATGTGAAACTAGAAAACTAGTTTATATGAGAACTAAGAAACACAAGTAATAAAGAGATAGAACAAGAACATAAACAACACAAGTATTTGGTTTTCAAGGATGATGTATATTTCTCATGTAAAGTTGGTTTCTAATCAGAGTTGCAACGGAAAGGTGGTCCAGCTTTATGGTAAAGGTACATAAGATAATAGCATGTGTTCAAAAGTCTTCGGAAGAAATCTGTCTTCAAGTGTTGGCTTCGAAAGACTCTCTCTTTGAAGCTTTGGAAGACTTCATGTTTGGCTTCGGAAGATATTGGTCTTGGCTTCGAAAGATTTCACACTTAGAATGTTTTCTAAGGAAGAGTGTGAAACTTCCGAAGCATTCTAATTCAGTATACTTGTGCATGCATGCAGGAGAGACTTTGGATGTTTTGGGTTGCATCAGCCTTATATGAAACCATACAAACTCCCCCTAGGCTGATGCTACCAAAACACTTGAAGACTTCAGATATCAACAATCCTTGTCATGATAATGATCATCCTTTCTTCATAAGATAATCAGGATGACTCAGACTCTCATAGTGTCTTCTCATATCAAAGAGATCATGCAGAGGTAGATTGAACATGTCTTGCCATGTGTAGACATCATCAACACCTTGATCTCTGATAACATGCCATCTTTTTGGATTGTAGTCTATGTCCAGGACAAGATGGGTCTTCTTGATGCTAAAGGAACACTTGGATTGGAGTTGATTAGGCTGCTTCTTCATGCACTTCCATATGTTGATATAACTCACTTTGAGGTATGGAGGTAGATGGTTTAGATTTCTTCTTCTTCTTTGACTTCAGTCTAGAAGCCATCCTCTTCCTCTTTTTTGAAGACTTTAACTGAGAAGACTGGTCTACAGCACCTTGTAGATCAGTCTTGTCTTGCTCAGTTAGGTATTCCTCCCTCATAGGTTTAGAAGGAGAGGGAGTTTGACCTAACTGTGGATCAGAAGATGAAGCTTGCTGAGGCTCAGCAGGAGGTCCAGGTTATGCTGTCTGAAAAGGTTCAACCTTAACCTCCACTTCTTGAGGGACCTGACTTGGTGGGGAGTGTAAGTCAACTAGTTCTCCTCTTTGAATTTCTGCTTGATCACCCTTATATGCTCATCCATAATGGATAGAGACATGGGGCCAAGTCTCCTTCCAAAGAACCCATTTAGCTTCAAGAAGCTCATCATCCTCTGTCTACCAGCAGACTTCTTCATACTCTTCTGAATGATGGCTCTTGACTTTGCAGCCTCTTGCCTCAACCTCTTCTTTGTGATTTTTCTTTCTTTGGTTACTTCAAGTTCAAGCTGTTTGAGATACTCAAACTCAATGTATTCAAAGGATAAGGGAAGCAGTGCATCTGCCTGATAGAGGCTTGTGGCACTCAGGTTATTGATCATTTTGATCCTATCAGTTTCTTTTTCTACCTGAGGTTCTTGTGGAGCCACATCCTCAGGTATAGGACTTTCTTGAATTGGGGAGAGGGTAGGCACATGCTTGTAGAGTTTTTTCTATCTTCTCTCTTCTTTGGTTTGAAGAAGTAATCTTGCATCCTCTGCCTCCTTTCTTTCCTTTGACAATTCCATGTCAGCCAGTACATTTAATTCATCCAAGGGGAGGGAGATGATATTATTAATATCATAGTTCTTGGTCTGCAAGTAGCATATCCTGACTACCCTCAACTCATCATTCTAAGTGTTTGGCCTGGGGCAACCCTGATGGCAGCTTCCATGAATCTTGCAGACCCAGTAGAGGAACTTTCTCCCCTTAGCTTCCTCTTCCTCTCTCTCTCTCTCTCCTACTCAATCTCCTCAAAAGTCATTTTTATTTTCCCTTTGTCACTCATAGACCTTTGTGACTCAGGGTGGAGAGAGCATTAGTCTTCATTGCTTGGTGTAGCTTCTAAGCTCTGGCCAGAGAGAGGTTGTGATGTACCTTCACCAGCAGGTGCTTCACTAAGTGAATGAATTGTTGAAGTAGTTATGGATGTGATAGGGCTCTCAAGCTCTACCGCTAGGCCTTCAGTCAAGGTTTCCCCTTCGAAGCTAATCTTAGGGTCTGCCTCAACATCCAGTTGACCAATAGTATTACCTAATTGCCTTTGTCTCCTTCTAAGTCTAAACTCTTTAGTAATTTTTGTAAGGATCTAAGATCTAGTTTGATCAATTAGGTTATGATTTGCAGCGGAATAGTACTAGAATTAGATGAAATTTAAGCAAGAATAAGATGAATATTCAATCAAACAGTAACGGTTATAGAGAGAGAAAGTTTTCTACAAAAGATAATATTCTCATTCATTCATAAGCTTCGGCGTATACAAATTAGGTCAACATTCCTTTTAAAGAGGAATATGACGTCAGCAGATGTCACCTGATAGTGACATCTAACAGATTATTACAAACAACTGAAAATAACTGAAACTACTTAAGATGTCCACAACAACTAAGGACATCTTACAATAAAAGCTAAAGTACCATCTAATTCTACAACTACTGAAACTTCAACATCTGAAGTGTAAGATCTTCAGATGTTTTACATTATACTAAACTACTGATTACAATCCACTGAAAATGTAAAGACAACTACTGAAAGTAAACCATCACAACTACTGAAGAGAACTTCTTCAGCTGTTGTGACAACCTTTGAAAACTTGATCTTCAGACTTTATCTTCAAACTCTGTCTTCAGCTTTTGTCTTCAGACTTTGTCTTCAGACTTTTGTCTTTAGACTTT
>BJCM01063961.1:0-12131 GCA_018326385.1 Flaveria bidentis
TATATATATATATATATATATATATATATATATATATATATATATTAAAGTTATATATAAAATTCAACATTAATCTTATATCCAACTCTTGTTAATTGTTTGATCCACCCGTTAAACCCAAAATTAAAATCTAAAAAGCATAAAACAATAAATAGAATAAACAGATTTTATTGATGTCTACAACGTGAAGAGACGTTGACGTTTTAATATAAACTAGCATTTTTACCCGTCGTGTGTTGCCGCGACACCGTACGTTACGTGATAATGTATAAATTACAGTCGACCCGATTCGTTTTTGAACTATATTTACGTCATTATGTAGAGTGACTCAAATTTATACCGTTGAATGAAAAAATATTATATTAGACCCGACTTTTTTCCAAACAAAACATATGTTGAAACATTTATAGTTGACTCGTGTTCGAGTTAAGTTTACGTCGAAACATATAGTAAACAAAAAATATATTATATTTGATCCGACGCCTTCCCAAACAAAGCTTACATCAAAACGTTTAAATTTGACTCAACTAATATCTGAACAATAAAAACATAAGGGGGTGAAAATGATATTTCTCAAAATTTTACAAAAAGTTTAGAGGTAAAAAGTGTCAAATAAAAAAAATGGAAGGGGTTTTTTGGCCGGTGGCATATGACACCAACCTTAATTTGTTAATGTGTACTGGCTAGTAGAATACTTTACAGCACGATACTCATTTTCTATTAGTTTACGAATCATTTCGAAATATTTTATATAGTACTTTTAGTTTTGTTCACAACCTCGATGTGATCTATCCTAACCTAATAAAATTAGTAAATAAAAAACCTTTTTATATGGAGGAGATAATAGACGCAATCAATGGAATTACATTAGCAACATATTTAAAAAGTGTTCTTCAAGTCGTAATGGGTACTAATATCCCCCTAGCTAGTTACTACACAATATCTGCTATAATACAACATAAAGATAATAACCACCAACCAAAAGCTGGCTACATTTGTCAATTTTCATAGACTAAAATATGACAAACCAGTTTCAATGTTTCGACATAATTAAAGACACACTATAACATAAATTTTTTCTATTACCTCTGTTACCTTTCATTATAGAAGATAAGTGAGATACAAAAGCCCCTATTGTTGTGTTTAACAGGGATGAGTTATAGTAAATAAGAATAGATTATATGAAATGACTTCATTAATGCTAACAAATCTTTTCATCTCTATTAAAAGCTAAGCCACAACACCAATAGCTATCATGCAGATCCGCCGTCACCTGTATTTTGCTCCCCCACTTCCTACTAAAAACAAAAACATGACTTAAACTACACATAACTAAAATCATCATCTATTGACCCGTTACATTAACCTGCTCCGACCCGTACCCGTTGATGCGACTTTAACCCGATCAAGATTAATCCAACATTCAATAGTTTGCCAATATTAATAGTTGTTCTTAGGATTCTGGATATAGAGTGAGAGATCCCATTTGGTAATTCAACAATAACATATGCATTACCAATACATCTGAATGAGAGATGCAAGATGCAACATGCAGGTTCTATCACAAAAAGAGCATAAAATCCATAATAACTTGACCTTTGAGGTCAAATCATAGTCACATGGTTCGCGGTACGCTCCGGTACGGGTACGTGGAACGGGATCGCAATTCGCTAGGTCCTTAAAATTCGGTACGAAGGGGGGTAGGCTCATTTCGGATTGTTCCGGTACGATGTACCATTTAATGTGGTACGATATACAAATTAAAATAGGTGTTATTTTTCTACATAGATTTCACAAGTAACTTCAAGCCTTATATTAAAATTTTGGCCCAGTTAATATCATTTAAGTCCATTAACCTACTTAATAAACTTAAAAAAACCCATTTAAGAAAACAAATACGGGCTCACAAGTGTACATTCTCAAAGATTAGGTTTTATTGTCAAGCCCTAATCTATTGCAGCCACTACCAAATACGTCATTCCTCACTCTTGTTGTATGTTCTTCCTGATCGGAAGCTTATAGGTATGAAGCATGAAGATCAACGGCTTTTGATTCTCAATTGAGTGTAGGTCGATTTTAGAACCAAACTAAAACTGAAAAAAGAATGCTTCATCTTAATCTCTGGTTCAGAAACCATCACCCTATGCTTCATCAATCTCTATTCTTCATCTCTATCATTTCTGGAACGTTAATTTTATAATCGAAATCGCGAACCGGAGCGTTCCCGGAACGCGTTCGTACCGCGTTTTGGTACGAGCGATCCAAATCGAAAATCGTGGCATAACTAGCGAACCATGTGACTATGGGTCAAACATACAATTTTTATGTCCATATAGACATGGATAATATGTAATAAAATATCAAGTAACATGTTTCTCTTTGGAATACCTATCATAGCTCAACTTCCAAACAAAAGTAGCCCAAAAGAATTACAAACTTTTCAAATTAATTTAAAGAATTAAGTTAGTGTTTCAACCCCTGAAAGTGGCCAATGAACATGTGGGTATCTGTATTATCAAAAAGTACTACGTGGGAATCATAATGACAACATCCTTATTTATTTGTTTACTTTTTCTTCAATTATAGGTAGCATTGATCATAATCTTGTCAAGCAAAATATGATTATATTAGAAGTATAAAGAATCAATTTTTAATCTGATTTTCTGTTTGCTTGTATGTCTCCATGGTGTAATTGATTTTTTAGGAGCAGGTTTGTTCGGTTCTTTCGTTTATGGTTTTGATTTGGTTTTGCATTACGAATATTAAACATGTAAACCTCTATTTGTATCTACATATACGTTCATGTGTTTGTGCAAAGTGAGGTTCATGTGTTTGTGCAAAGTGAGGTTCATGTGTTTGTGCAAAGTGAGATTTAAGGAGAGAATGTGTTGTAGGTCTGCAAACCAAACCTCAAAGAGGGATTCAGATAATCGACATTTTTTGATGCCTTTTGTTTACAATTTTGATGGTTCTTTGTTTATATTTTGTTAATTTTCATGAACAAAACACATATATGCATTATAATGAAATTGATGAGAGAACCATGAAGCATGATAGTATATTAAAATGTAAAACTAACCTCTGCAATAATTTCAACAGATACTAACAGAAGTTGGCTCTTCTCCTTCTATTCCCCCTTAAGAACAAAACTTAGACATATAAAAAGAATTTAAAAAAGGCCTTGGACCCAGGGCAAGAACAAAAAAAGGCCACAAGCGTATGGGTTATGGGAGGCGATTGATCCAGTAACAGGGGTGACAGTTGAAAGTAGAAAGAATCTGATGGCTCGAGCTTTTCTTTTCCAAACGTTTCCTGAGGATGTTCTACTTCAGGTTTCAAAACATAAGGATCAAAAGATGTTTGGGAATCAATTAGGGTTCGACATCTAGGAGCAGAGAGAGTGCAGAAACCTCGCCTACAAACCCTAAGGAGCGAGATAGAGATGTTGAAGATGAAAGAAAGTGAAACGGTGGATGATTTTGAAGTAAGTTAACTAGCATAGAATCTAAGTTTAAAAGCCTTGGTTCAAGCCTTGAAGATGAAGTGATTATACGTAAGTTTCTCAACTCGGCTCCAAAGAAGTTCCTACCTATTATGGCATCTATGGAGTAATACTCAGAACTTGAAGATATGTCTTTCGAGGAAGCAGTGAGAAGAATAAAAGCTTATGCAAAACGCCTCAAAAGTCATGATAAACCAGAAGAGAATGATCAAAGTAAACTTCTTCTAGCAAGTTCAAGTAATCAAAAGGTTGGAGATTTAGAAAGTTGGCATCATGGAAAAGGACGAGGTGGTAGTAATCAAAGCCATGGTAAGGGTCAAGGAAGAGGCTTTGGTAGAGGAGAAAGAGGACATGAGAGAGGTCGAGGAAACAGAGATAAGAGCGAATTTAGATGTTTTGAATGTGGTGAATTTAGTCACTTTGCATATGAGTGTATCAAGTGGAAGGATAAAGAGGATGATAAGAAAGATATAGCTCATCTTGTTCAATATGATAAAAGACCAACATTATTGTGAAGAAACAAAGATTAAGGGGGTGATTGTTGGAATTAATCTTTGTTAATTCACATAAAAAAGTTAAAATCAGATCCTTAGTGCTGCCCCTACATTAGAATTCCATGTACATTTCTTATTGTTTAAGTTTTTATATAATCTTATTACTCAAGAAATTAAAAATACAGGTGTTAGGTTAACTTATGTTACCAACGTGCGTACATTTTATGCCTATTCATTACCCGCAGATATAAGTTAACAAATTCAAGTGAAATATTTTTTCCAAAGCTATAAATTTTACCCTTTAACACGCCTAGTTTTACAAATTTATTTTTCTACACATCCAACTTTCAAAGCCTACAAAATACATAGAAACCAAATCCTATTTGAAATGGATTCTTCCTCCTCCATATCATCATCATTATCATCTTTATGGGATAAGATAACACCATTATTCATCAACAGGGTCGTTTCCACATTAGTTGAATTGTACAAGATGCTAAAAGCTTGAACTAACTCAAGGACTACAACTAGAAGACATGTTTCAAATAGAGATTGTGAAGATGTTCGTTTATCGTTTGGTTCGTGACTACTTTGCCAACGTCTCCCTATATAGAAGAAGACATTCCGATTATGATTTTTAATGATACAAATGATTATTCTTACGTATTGATAACGATTTGGAACATGAGATGTGTTATTTCACATTGAGGTGGGATGCTAAAGGTGGTAGAAGTTTTAGTCCGTTGTAAAAGTTCACCGCTGCTTCTTCTAAAGGCATATAGAAATGTCCCCGTTTCACTATAGAAATATTTGAGGATATATGAGAAAATGACATGAATAAGTATGCATAAATTTTGTAAAGGTGTCATCAAAATTAATGGGAACAAGTAATTATGCAAACCAACCTTACAAATTGATCACAACTGTATAAGTCTTTAAAGATGATCACATGCTTACCTTTATCGATGTTTCAACGTGATCTTTTTTCTCAAGGTGAACACTAAGGTTTAAGTCTTCAAAATCCATCCTTACAAATTTCAACACTCCCATCGCAGTGCGCCCGTCTGATCACTCATTTGCAAATTTTACGTATATTATTGATCGTACACCCAAAACAAGGAAATCTCAAATTCATAATCATCTCGATCATATGTATACTAGGACATCATTACAATCGTTACATAAAACTCACAAGAACTTCATGTTTGATGGACATAGTAAGATATCTAGTACGGGACATCAGTTTATTTAAAATACATGATATGATATTTACTTATGCTTCACTCCATTTCATATGAAACTCAAGGACCGTATAACGACTAAGCATTTACAACTATCCCTCCTGAAAACAAAGTACCCAACATCACTTCTTTGAATAATGATTATATAATTTGATAATTTGCTTGTTTGTAGAGAATTAGTTACCATTGGGATGAAGAACTTGGCCAGTAAAGTAGGAAGAGTCCTCAGATGCGAGGAACACATACGATGGAGCTATCTCATAAGGTTGACCTGCCCGATCCATGGGCACCTATGTCCCATACGTTGTTATATCCTCTTCGTTAAGCGCTGCAGCTGGCAGTGGTGTCCATGTAGGACCAGGGGCCACACCATTAACACGAATCTTCTTGTCAACCAGATGCAATGCTAGACCCCGCGTGAACGACACTATGGCTCCCTTTGTTGAAATGTAGTCAAGCCATTTTGACTCGGTAGGTACATACGCCAATGATGATGTGGTATTTATGATGGTGCTTCCTTCTTTCATGTGCTTTAGGGCATGCCTTGAATTAGAAAAAGTTAGAGGAGAAACAAATAAGGTAGGAAACACATTTTAAGTAGCATAGTAGATCGGTGAAATACAACATTATGAGCATGAAAACACATCAAATGTTAATGTGTGAAATTGTAATTGATTTTTTCAACATTTATTTACCGTGATAAAATAATTAGAATGCTAATCATATCTGTACCTTGCCATAAAGATATAGGAGAAAATGTTGGTCCTAAATACTTTTTCAAGCCTCTCCTCTGTGATCTCTTCTAATGAATACGAATTTGTATTATACTGTACAACTATACTGTTCACCAAGACATCAAAAGCAAGGAGAATAAGTTTTGGATTTACCTTCTTATATTTTGTAACAAGTGTTTGAAACTTTTCCTTGTTATTGGGACCATATGAATAAAAAGGATCTTTTAAGAAGATTTTGATTTTTCAACAATTTAAAGGTTTGGTTTCAGCGTGAACATTAAATAAAATAATAATAAACGAATAATAAAGGTTGTTTTGTCCATTTTAATTTGTTTAACTTGTTGAGATTTGGTTTCGATATGTGTTATACGCGTTAAAATCAAGAAAACATATAAATTGTTCTTTCTTGAATATTTCTCACATTGTAAAAAACATTTAATTGGTTATTTAATTTAGTTGGGTTTCGCATTTTTTATATATCCTTCTTGCAGTTTAAAAATATATATACTTAATTGGTTATTAGTAAACAAATTCAACAGTAATACCGTTCGAGAGAACAACCGTAAGTTTTACGAATCATCTTTTATCCGCTGATTAGTGCACCGTCGTGACACCATCGTATCGACCAACCTTAAAGAATTTTCTTTTAACTTTTTTGAAGATTCACCCTGTTTATGAGTGATGATCAACATATCATTAGTGATTTTTACATCCTTGAAACTCTATTTTTTGGTAGTGGAAGATTATAATGTTAAACCCAAAACGATATTTATAATGAAAAAATAGCTAATGAAACTCACATGGAGTTTGCCGGAGGGCTTGTAGTTAGGGTTACTAAACTGAGGGAGAGGATTCATAAGATATTCTTTCCCTGATTGTAAATCCTGATGTTGTGGTGGGAATCTTCTTTCGCCGTCGTCCATTCGCATTGCCTTAGCAATAAGATAACTGCATTTAAAAGGTACAAAAAATGGAAATTATCTTAACATGCATGACAATAAGACATGTATCCCACTATAAGATTGCCGGATTATTAATATATGTTACTAAAACAAATTATATTATCTTATTGTAATATAAAGAGGATAAAATATAACACCTTAATTATGTGAATGGTATACGAACCATGTCTTTCAACCCTTGCTATAGCGGCAACACCATTAGTGCTAACTTTCACGTTTTGTGGCAATAGATTTGACTTTTTTTTTACTGGAATTCTGCTAGATGCAGAGACCGCTAAATGCATCATAGGTGCATACGACATTTCACACTTATGATGAATAGATGAATGAAAACCTGTTGTTAGAAATATATAATATAGCCATTCGTGTACCTTGAAGCAAGTGAGATTAAGACCTTTTTTTGTGGGCTAAAAGAAGTTTTAGGGGATACGTATGTGTTATGAAACATCAAATTCATAACATTGCTACGGTTATTATAACTTTAGATGTCAATACTTACTCTTTTGAATGTTACCACTAAAGTTTGTTTCTTTTATAACTTTATCACAAAAGTTTTCATGTTTTGATATTTTTTTGTCTCACCCCCTAGTATATATATAATTTACACTTCAAAACTGTTTCATTTTCTAATAACCTTCGATCTTTAAAATTTTCTAAGAAACAGATACGACATTGTTTTTAATTTCTTTCTGGCGCACCTCCCTAAAATTTGTCTAAAACGATAAATAAGCATTGATATTGAGCTAGGAAAAAACTAAAGTTGATACGCTATTTCCATAAATGCTTGAAATCAGAAGGAAAAGATTAATTTGTTATATAATTTGATACATCACTAGTTGTAGAGAAAGAAATTAAAGCAATGTTTGAGTAACTACCTACATTATGCAGATTATTGGGTAAATTGGATTGTACCTATGTTGACTTGAAGACTCTCATTAGGTCCATGCGTCTGACATGAATGTCAAATTTACGAGTTTATGCTGGATTTGACCTACCAACCCATAAATATAAGTCTAGTTTAAAGGTTAATGTTGAGTAAATGCAGTGTTATTTGTAATGCCTCTCGTCAACACTAAGATGAAGAGTGACCTTGAAAATGAGAAAATGTAACTTATATCCATCCTTTTATTTGTAGAAGTACGAGGGTGGTAAATATATAGGTGGAAACAAGGGCCGACCCATATTCTAATCTCCTATGACCCCATATTTTGTTTTCATATGTGAACTCTAATTGTCGCTCGACTTTATAGTTTTGTTCATTTTTTAAAATATTACACCAATAAACAAGCGGCATAAAACAAAAGTAAGCTTAAATTTGGTGCATGTAGTGGTTACACCAATCCACAAAGTTATAATTTTCTAACAAAGTGAAAGAAATCATTAAACTAAAAATCATGCCACATCTTGTATTAGTATGTGATGTAATATTGACTTCATTACAATCGGTTCATAAAGCTCACAAGAACTTCATGTTAGCAGAAAAAAACCTGGTAAGATATATCTATATCGTCACATCAATTCATGTTCAAATGCACAAACTTTAAATATGCTTTATTTTTATATGAAATTCAAAGGGCTTTATTATGACTAACCACCTAACATTGTCCCACCTAAAAATGCAAATTCACTATTTTTAAACAATACCCAAGGCACAAAGAAAAGACGCTTCCAACAAATAGATGATCATATCGGTTGCAAACATTTTCATACAACTCCTACATATGTTGGAATTAGTCACACTGTTCACAATTGTAAGTTTTAATATATGTTTACAATTATTTGTTTTTATTTGAATTTTTTATTACTTAAATTCTTTACATAAAGGTAATATAAAACAAAAAGGAACATATATCTATATTTTTATGGACGAAAAAACACGAATTTGAGTTTGAACAAAAACTCCCACACAAAAGCATATTTCAATTCGTTTAATTTTGAGTTTTATCCGATTGATATATTCGGGTCATGAATTACCGAATAATTTCGATTTAAACATGTTATTTATGACTCTAAAATTATCCTTGTTTAGAATCAAATTCTCTACAAAAACTAGCCACCACCTTTTATATGTAGTATAAGTATTATTTACCGGGTGTGCATGATTTTATGTGAAGGCTTTACAATAAGTCAAATGGTGTCTAAAATAGAGATAAAATTGCTTAAAATTGAGTATTTGATCGAAATGAATTGAAAAAGCTATAAACAATATGAAAACATATTCATTGTAGAATAGTGGAACCTAACAGTGATATACATTGACAGTCTTTCTTAGAAATTATTTCTTTTAACTGTATGAAATAAGTAGAGAAGCTAAAGGGTGCGAAACAACTAACTTGCATACGTGCACAACATAAATGATAGAGACTGTGAAATTTTGATAAGTTGTTGAAACATAAATAATTCATGAGATCGGAATCAATTAACCATATAAATTGCATTGAATTAAAAACAATTGTTTTCTGATCATTGCTAAAGAGTAAACACAGACACATAAAACTTCATTCTTCCAACAATCGTAATCTGTCATGTTTGATCCATGATAATATTTCAGTTGCTCGAGTCTTACGGAACAATTAATATTGCTTTAGCTGTTTCACAGGGAAAGAAACTAGTTTACTTTAAGAAAAATCACAATATGTTTTCAAGGGACTAATGTTGAACGTGAATTCTCATTAGCCATCATTAATCTTGTTCTTCATATTTTCTTGTATTTTATTTATTTCTATTACAACAAAGCATGGTAATTTAACAGTTTAAAAACCAAATCACAACAAAGCGTGGTAATTTAATGTTTACCTTCGTTTATGTATAGTAATTTGCTTTTTGAAAGTGTTTTATACTAATTTTACAAACCATATATTTTCCTACAATAAAAGTTCTTTCTTATCTTTGCAGGGTTTTACCATTTTTGGTTGTAACAAAACTTCCCTGGTAGTTGACTAGAAGTCTATTATCAAGTTTCAGGCCTAGCTAGAAAAAAATTTATAAAGTTTATGAAGTCAAATCATGTTCATAAATGTGAAGAAAATAAATATAGAGAAAGAAAGCAAAATATTCACGGTGTTCTACAATGTATTTATGCGTTTAAAAATATAAAAATGAATAGATTGATTTGCTATAGTTTGAAGAGACGGTTAAGTGTTCATTTAGATTAGATTTTGGGTTATCTACCTCTTTAATTATGTAAGTTGGTAAGACCTACTTTTATACATTTATGAAAGTTTTTATCTCAAATAGAACTTAAGATTTGTGATATGATATGCATCATAAGGATGACGCCTTTGCTTTGGAACCGTGATGAACCTGATATTTCAGGACCAAGTGCATTCCATATATCCATTAAGATGGAACGGACCAAGACTTGTTCATATAAACTTAGTAATATAAACTTAGTAGATGTTAGATGCGAGATGAGCGCTCAAACTATTGCAGGTCGAATTGTCGAATGTTGGGGTCGTGTGTCAGAGTGCCACATCGGTAGGGAGGTGGGGGATACGGAGGATATCTAGAAAGTGTTGATGGGTGGAATGGTGAAAAGATTTTTAAATGTGAAGGGATGATTTAATCAGATAATTAAAACTTTACATTTAGGGTTGTTGATTTTTTGACTAAATAATTAATATAGTCGTAATTGGTAAATAACTAAATAGATTAACAAATATATAATATATAAAAACTAAACTAAAAACTAATCTGAGCGAAACCGAGCGAGCGTACCTTTGCTTATGCTCAGTTCGTTTACAACCGAGTCAAAATTGGAACGAGAAAAAATCCGAGTTTTTTTCGAATGAGTTCGAACGAGTTTTGAGCGTCGAGCTATTTGAACAACCGTAGTTAACTAAATGCAAGACTTGTTATATGTGTATATAACTTTAGATTGATCTTAGTTTAGCTTTATAACGTTTTATTGGTTTTCAAAATTAAGCTTTCGTGGAAATAATTTAATGTGACAACCAATTATGTATTTATACGTTAGTTGAATTCAAAGATAATCATATCTGTGTATAATCAGATGCTTCAAATTAGTTAAGAACATGTAAACTTAGTAGAAGTTATTTTTTTCTCTTTACAAGGTTTTTGCATTGTGGGTTTTCGCAGTAATATTTTTAACTAGTTTATTATATACACAAACTGAATAATTAAAATATCAAATATTTAATAAAAAGAATTTTAAAGAATTTCAGTTTTAAATAAAATAACATTCCTAATTTGTTATTCGATCATGGAGTGTATAAATTAGCATCAAATGTTAAAAATAAATTTTAATAAACATACTTATAAAAATAAACACAATGCATATACACTACAAGAATCTAACCCTATCCCGACTGGACCTATGGCGACGATATGGTTTCGTCGCTATAGGTCACCCTATCACGACGACATGTTGTCGCCTTAGGTGTCACCTATCGCGACGACACGAAAGTCGTCGCCACATTTAGTCGCCATAGGTAATTTTATCATAATTTATATTTATTTCAGATGACAAAAAAAAATTGTTTTACCTATGGCGACGACATCGCCATAGGTAAAAACCAATTTTTTCTTTTTTTTCCTTTAAAAAAGTCGGCGGCAAAAATGCCCGCCTTTTATGAAATATCTATGGCGACGACATATTGTCGCCGTAGGTAAAAATAATTTTTTTTTCTTTTTTCCCTCTAAATAAATTGGAGGGAAATAACCCCGTCTTTTGTGAAACATCTACGGCGACGACATGTTGTCGCCATAGGGTGGATTTTTTATATAAATAAAAATAATAATAATTATATTTATTATAATTATAAGTCATAGTAATAATATTAACAAATCTTATATTTATTAATTATAATTATAGATAACTTATATCAATTAATCCATTATAATTATCGATATTGAATTATATACGTTGATAGTACTTTGTGGGATAATAATTTATTAACTATAGGTTAAGTTTTGTTCTGCTTAATTATCAGCAATGAATTTTCAAACATTATTGAATTATGCATATTAATGTAATTTACCTAGGTTAAAATTTACCTATGCTCTAGTTATAAAGATCATTATTGAATTATGCACATTAATGTAAATTAAGTTTTTTAAGAGGATCAGGGTTGATTAAATACTTAAAGATGCTCTTATGATGATTAGGATTGATTACATCATTGTTTATGTTCAACTCAAATGTGATCTTATAACGATCAGGGTTGATTACATACTTA
>BJCM01063963.1:0-16166 GCA_018326385.1 Flaveria bidentis
AGTGCTGTTAGAAGAGCCAAGAAGTTTGTTAAAAAGACGGGGCAAAATTTGGTTGCCACTAAAGATACACCATTTGGATTTGACAAAACCAAAGTCACGTGTTTTAATTGTGGTGAAAAGGGGCACTTCAAACGTGAGTGCATAAAACCAAAGAACACTAGAAATGGAAATCCTTTTCCTTCTTTCAACTAACAAGACAAGGATAAGATTGGAGCTTCATCTTCAAGTAAAGAGTCTAAGGATTTGGTTGCTCAAGGTGATGAAGGACAAGACTGGTCCTTCCGATTTGTTTCTGAGGGTGAATCAAATATTGCTTTAGTTGATACATTGGATAATGGATCTGCAAGTGAAGGAGACATCATTGCTGAGCATACACTTTCAGATATCGCAGAAGCTATGGATGTCGTTGATCATTTGGTTGAAGAAGAGCTCAGTGCTACAAACTCAGAATCCCTAGTCACCGAAGAGTTTGACACTGCTTTGATGGCTGATTCGTCTGGTTCTACACAGGTATGTTCTAAAGACGAATTATTTGAAAAATATGCATGTACTGAATGTGATAAATTTAGGGAAAGCATTGATTTAAAATTTGCTAGGTTATTAGAACATAATGATAATCTAGTAAATGATTTACAAAACTGCATTGAAGCAAATCGTGTTTTAAAACAAAATGAGTGCAACTTCAAAGAAAAGATAGAACTGTTGGGGAAACAACTAAAGGAAACCGAGGTTGTTACCTTAAATCAACAAATGACATAAAGTTCTATTTAAATTCTTTGGAGGATACTAAAAAGAAAAAAACAGTTTTGCAAGCCGAAGTTGAATCATTAAAACAAAAACTGCATAGTTTGGCAAGTTCTTCTCACATTGTTCAGAACCTAGTGAAAGAACGGAATGTCGGGGGAGGTCTCGGTTATAAGGTAGTACCACCACCACATGCAATCCTTTTGAACACTAAATGTAGAACAATTAATAATAATCTTGTAAAGGATCATGTGGTGTCTACTCCTCTCGTCAGTGATCCAGATTCTAGGGGTAAACCTGTAATATCTATCACTAAACAGAAGGATTCTACTTTGGGATCACACAGATGAGATACCTGTTGAAGATTTGGGTGATAAAATTGAAAAGGTTAAATTAAGGTCAGGTTCACAAACGTTGATTTCAGAACCTAAAAGGGCTAATCTAATGAACCTTAAACATGTTAATCATCAAAATTCTAATAAAATGAAAATGAAAGATGTTAAAATGTCAAAACAATTAAGTTTGTTAAAGAAGGTGAAACATCCAAAAAGGAAGAGAAACAACCCACCAGACATATCTCAAACCCTGACCAAACTCAACCCCACATCAAAACTTTCCTCAAACTGTCGAATGGAGATCTTGCTACAGTTATGGAAAACAAGGACATATCTCTCTAAATTGTCCCTACTACGAGACACCTAAAAAGAAAATTGAACTTTTTAATGAAAAACCAAGATTTTCTAAGGTTACACCTAATATTATTAGTGAAGCTAAAGTTCAAACCATAAGCCAGTCGTCTGTTTACCACAAACAGGCCTTACACAAAACTGGTTTATGGAAGAAAAAGACTAGTAATGTATCTGTTAGTGAGAACAAGATGAAGAAAGATGTGTCCTCATCCTCTAAAGGACAGTGGGCTGAGTTCATGATATATGATACCTCTGGGACACCCAAGCCAGTTAAGGCTTGGGTCCCAAACTTGAACTAATCAATTCCTTTGTATGTGGAGGGTATCCGCTATAACGCTATCACTAATACCTAGATTATTGATAGTAGGGCTTCCAGACACATGACTGGGAATTCGTCTCTTATTTTCAATGTCAAGCAAATTAAAGGGGACACGTATCATTTGCTGGGAATAAAGGAGGTTACATCTCCGCTCAAGGCGAAGTGGGTAACGAGAAAGTGAAGTTTGACAAGGTCAACTACGTATAACAACTGCCAAAGAACTTGCTTTCTATCTCCCAAATCTGTGATAAGGTTCAAGGTTGTGTTTGACAACGAGAAGTGCTATATGTTGAAGAAGGAGTATTTTATCGATGAGGATAAAATTCTAATGTCAGCTTCAAGATATAACGATCTGTATGTCTTGGATCTATCAAAAGCCTCCACAACTGAGTCTACTGCCCAGTGCTTCTTGTCAAAGGCAATAGAGAGGGATTCAATCTCCTAGAATAGGAGAATGTGACACATTAATCCCAGTAAGATGAATCATCTGTTCAGAATGAATTGGTGAATGGAGTTATAGTCAAGAATGGTACTGCTTTGTAGTAACTGATGATTACTCAAGATTCTCTTGGATGATGTTTTTGAAAGCCAAGTCAAAGACATTTGAATCATTCAAGCAGCTAGTCACTACATTGGAATCACTCTACAAGCTGAAAGTAAGAAAGATTCGATTGGACAACGGAACAAAGTTCAAGAATCAGTGGATGGAGGCATTCTGTCAAGAGAAAGGTATTGTTCATCAATTTACTTCTGCCTACACTCCGCAGATGAATGGAGTTGTTGAAAGAAAAAATCGGAGCTTGATAGAAATAGCAAGGACAATGTTAGCCGACTCTAAACTGCCAATTTAATTCTGGAACGAGGAAGTGGCTAATGCATGCTACACTCTCAATCGAGTCTTAGTGGTCAAACATCAAGGAAAAACGTGTTATGAATTGCTCCAGCGACGTAAACCCAACTTGGAGTATCTAGAACCATTTGGAGCATCGTGCATGCTATTAAAGAAAACTCAGATGGGGAAGTTTTGTGAGAAGGCAGAAGAAGGTATCTTTCTTGGATATAGTATACCAGACTAGAGAGTTTATAACAACTCAACGGGTCAGGTAGAAGTGTGGTGCAATGTTGATGTCCAAAGGATATCTACACGATGGTGCTTATCGATGTTTTGTGTCTCAATTTGAGCCAAAATATGTAAGTGAAGCTTTCAACGATGAGGCATGGGTTAGTGCTATGCAAGACAAACTCCTTCAGTTCAAGAAGTTAGGAGTATGGACTCTTATGGGCAGACCAAAAGGTGCAAAGGTGATTGGCACTAAATGGGTTCTTAAGAGTAAGAAAGATGACCAAGGGGTTATAAGTAGAAACAAGGCCCGGCTTGTCGTTCAAGGGTTTAGTCAAGTCGAAGGCATTGACTACAATGAAGTGTTTGCAACTGTGGTAAGGATGGAAACAATTCGTATTTTCTTACCCTATGCATCCTACATGAAGATCAAAGTTTATCAATTGGATGTGAAAAGTGCCTTCCTTCATGGTGAAATCCGTGAAACGGTGTACGTCAATCAACCCGAAGGATTTGAGGATCCTTTTCATCAGGATAGAGTGTATAAACTGGACAAGGCTCTTTACGGGCTTCATCAAGCCCTTCAAGCCTGGTATGAGAAATACTCATCTGCTGAAACATGGTTTTCATAGAGGGGTTATTGACTGCACGTTGTTTATCAAAGAGAAAGATGGTGATTTACTACTGGTACAGATATATGTGGATGACATAATCTTTGGTTCCAAAAATGAAGCATTGTGTAAAGAATTTGAATCTGTGATTAAAGCTGAGTTTGAGATGAGTGCCATCGGAGAGATGAAGTTCTTTCTTGGATTACAGGTGGATCAGACACCAAATGGAGTCTTCCTGCATCAGTCCAAATATGTAGGAGATATCCTTAGTCGGTTCGACATGGAGAATGCAACGGTTGCTGGGACTCCACTTGCCACAAACCACGATGTGGCACCGATGAAAATGGTGATCTGGTAGATGCCACTATGTACCGAGGAATGATCGGATCTCTAATGTACCTCACAGCCTCTCGTCCTGATATTATGTACACCACATGTCTCTATTCTAGATATCAAGCTAAACCAAAAGTGAATCATCTAATTGGGGTAAAAAGGATCTTTTGTTATCTGAAGGGTACTCCAACACTCGGGTAGTGGTATCCCTATGATGATGACTTTGAGCTTACAGCGTATAGTTACTTGGACTATGGTGGTTGCAAGATGAATTACAATTCAACATCAGCGGGATGTCAGTTCTTTGGAAGACACTTAGTCACCTGGCAGTGTAAGAAGCAGACATATGTTGCTCTGTCAACATGTTAAGCTGAATATGTTGCTGCTGCAAGTTGCTGTTTACAAATCATTTGGATTCAATAGCAAATGCGAGACTACGGTTTGCAATTTTCTAACACCCCTATCTTTTTTGATAATTCTGCTGCCATAGTTGTCACTAAAAATCCGGTCCAACACCCAAAAACTAAACACATCGGTATTAAATATCACTTTATACGTGACTGTTTTGAAAAACAATTAATCAATGTTATTAAAATTAATACGGATTTTCAACGCGCCGACCTATACACAAAAGTTTTTGACAAACCTCGGTTTTTATATCTTTTGGAGGTCAATGGCATGAAAAAGAAAAGTGCGGTGATTCTAGAAGAATCGAGTTCTTAGTCCGACAAATTTTTCTTATTTTTTAATTTTATTTTCCTATCTTTCAAAATCCAAAAACACAAAAATATTTTTGGTTTTAGAAATTTAGTAGGAGAATAGTTTAGTTTCAATATTTAATTACTTTAAAAAATAGGGGCGGGCAGATAAGCTGAAAGCAAAGAAATCAAATCTGTGATATTGATTCAAAAATTATGAAAAATGATAGTACACAGGGAACTAATTATTTGGGACATCAAAAGGAATTAAATGATCAAAATGCTATATTCAAATTACAAGTCTGAGAAGTCTAAGCAAAATAAAGGAAAAATAATAGTAAACTAGTCTGCTACTGAGGTAACATAGAGAAAGTAGGCCTAGAGGTTGCTAGTTCATTATATGATGTGTCAGTAGATTCAACACAATAGACGAGTAGACTTCATTGGTGAATCAAATTTAAACTAATTTGTTCAACTTGCTATGGGTTTACATTTTATCCCTGGTTAACACAATCAACGCATTTCTAATAAGGGGTGACGAGCTAAATAAACGCCACAAATGTGTGCGGATGACCATAAAAATAAGCAAAGCACATGAAAAAACTGTTAAGCGCAATCAAGCTAATGACTAATGTTGTTTGTGTGTTATGTGCAAGAGAAAAAAATGCTCTAACAAAAAGATAGGTTGTGTGCCTCTCTGTTGTGCGATGTCACTGACCTGATGATAAGCATAACCTAAATATTCTTGAATTCATTGTTGTTTGCGCCTCTCTGCTTTGCGATGACACTGACCTGAGGCTTGGCATCTCTTTGAAAGCTCTTAGAATAGTCTCTTCTCGTCTAATACCCGTAGACCGCTAAAAAATCTCCTGAGGATGTTGATTACCATATAAGTGTGGGATCCACAAAAGCTTGTTGAAATAATAAAACCTAACACATCACCAATGGGAGTCAAAAATCTGTGTATGGATTTAAGTGGACAAATATACTGACAATCATCGAGGCTGCAACTCTCGACAGTAAAAATCATTGTGTGCATCTTATAGCTCTAGTATGATTTTCTGAAAGTGCTATTGACTCTCAGACAAATAAGAATCTAGTATCCAAGTACTTATAAAAGGGTCCCAAATGATTATGATATACCTGTATGATTCCATATGAATCTCTCAGAAATGATAAAAATAAATTGAAGCTATTCTGTTCAGGAGGAAAAATTGGTTAGATGATTTCTAAATGGTTTCAATCCACCTCAAACCAAAAACACAAAAATATGTCTTGTTTTTGCTTTAATTCAAGTTGTTTTCTGCTTTCGTTATCTTCTTTGCGTTGATGTCGGACTACATAACTAGATGTACTGTGTGAATCACAAATTAAAAGGATCACGTCTGAGATGATCAAATGATTTTCTATTAAAAAAGGTCATGTCTGAGATGATCATTTGTCATAATGCTATATATCAAAAGTTAAATTTTGAGTGTATGGAAATGTATGAAGTCAAGCTTGTAAGTATGAGCCAATCGCATGATTGAATCATAAGTATGAGCCAATCGCACGCTTGAACCATAAGTATGAGCCAATCACACGATTGGACCATGAGTATGGGTCAACTATGCGATTGGATCACAAGAATGAACCAATCGTACGACTGGATGAAGGAGTCTGAGTCAGTCGCATGACTGAACCCTGGTCGCATGAATGAATCATGTGTATGGGTCCAGTCGCACGACTGAAACTTAAAATAGTATAAAAAGGGGGGTCAGACGGTCATATTCATTACCACCCTTCAAAAACTCTCAAAACCGCCTAATACCATACACTCTGCCCAAATATTGTTTATTGTGATTCTTCTCCGATTGTGATACTAACTGATTCCCTATTCATCTTCAGGTACTTTGAAACTGAAATCTAATCAAATGAATGGATTAATCAAACCCACAATGACAAAAAATGTTTAAAACCAAAAACTGGGACAATACCCTAAAATAAACCACTTAAATGGACACAAACATTGATTTAAATGACACTAAGTGCTATTTTGAGTCCCTGCGAACCTAATGAACCTAAACACAAAGTGTAACGTAATGTTTTAACAAAGATTCAAATTTATGGTGTCGAACAGAGCAAGATGCGAATAGACACGCCATACGAACCTCAGTCGCACGATTGAGCCAGGCGCATGATTCAATCGCACGAGTGAATCAATTGGTGACTCAGTCGCACGACTGACTCAACCACATGGCATAGCATACGACTGAACTCAATCGCAGACTCAATCGTACAACTGAACTCCGTCGCAAGCTCAATCGTACGACTGAACTCAGTCGTATGGTTCAATCACAGGATTGAACCAGTTGATCAAAATCAGCTAAAACTAAATTGTTATCTCTTATGAACAAATCTAATGTATATGTTTCTTGTGTTGCAACAATATGGCTGAGAGATGGACAATGAGCACCAAGCACAACATATGTGCTCATCTAGATGCTGCGTCTCGGAATGCTTTTGAGTTCACTGGGATTATAGCCTTCCTGCGTAAATTGAGGATCTACAAGGCCATTTCTACCCCATGCACACCATACCGATCTATTCAGCAGGCTTTCTGAGAACATACTGCAGTTGACAGGTCCGTTGAGCCCCACTGTATCCGGAGCTCTATATTCGGACAAGAGATTGAGATCAGGGAAGACGACCTGAGGAGAGTTTTGGATTTGGGGGAAGAAGGAGCCATCCAACCAAGCTGCATCCCCTAACTGTTCATGGTTGCTTTCTAAGGATCAAGTATGCTGGTGACATCAATGCTGGTGTACTGAATAAGAGCAACATGTGCCCCTAGTTCAAGTATCTAGAACATGTGATCCTAAAGTGTATAGCCTCTAGACATGAAGGATTCGATGAGATGTCTGACCAAATCCAGAATGCATACGTTGCACTGGTATTGAACCACCCTTTCAGTTTCTCTCGCATGCTCTTCTCGTACTTGATAGAGAACATTGAGGCCAAAGGCAAGGAAGGCTTCTACATGTATCCAAGATTCTTTCAAATAATCATTGACGGGAAGCTTCCTCTGCTGCCTAAGGAGAAGGATGATACAGTTATATTAGAGGTGATGGATGACACCACTCTGGGTAGGATGAAGGTGTACCGGGGGAAGCAGGTGAAGCCCCCGGTCAGGAGGCTGTTTGCCATCTGGCCTACGAAGATTACGTGGCGCCATCTCGTAAGAAGTGGCGTCACGATGACAGTGACTCAGACGATGAGCCCATAGTGGTTCCTACTAATGAAGATGATGACGATGATGACGACCATGATGATGGTCAAGGTGGTGGAGATGCTGGCCCTAGTCAATCACGGGCCACCGACTCGTCTATAATATCTCCACCACCTCCACACAGTACTGCATTTGCTCCTGATGGATTTAGGCAAGCTGCTTTCCACCAGGATTTCTTGTTAGACGAAAGGATGAGACTGATGATGAGCCTCTCACCAGGAGATTTGGGAGCCGGTTATGGCTACCGAGAAGGGGAAAGAGGCGGTTGGTGGACGCCAAGCTAGTACTAAAGGTGGTGCCACTGATGTCACAGATCCAACATACACACTCGACCAACCGATTAGCTCAGGGGGAGCCCCAATAGCCAAGGGTTCGAGGAGGAAGAGGATGGTCCATTCCTATGGAAAGAAGGGTAAGAGGCAAAAGATTACCTTGATTAGTTCTTCCACCACCACAGCCACTGCCACCACCACAGCCACTACCACCACCACTGTTCCCCACACCACCACCACTGTTACCCACACTGCTACCTCTACTGCCACTAACATCCCCACCACCACTCATACATTCACACTTACTTCACCCACAATACCCAAAACAGCTCCACCATAATCCACTTCCATTCCTACTCCCATCTACACCACATCTACCACTACACCCACTATTCCCCAAGCTGGCACATCCACCCAATTCCCACCTACACAGGGCTCTACTCTACCCGCTGTTGGGTTAGAGAATAGTTGGCGAGCCTAAACAGATTGGTTCTCAAGCTGATAGCTACAGATAATCTGGGAGCCAACCAGATGAATCAGCTGATGGTGGTCAATACCACACAAGGCAAGCAGATTGCTCAGCTTACAGAGAAGAACGCTGCTCATGAGAGAGCGTTAGTTCTAGCTCACCATGCCCTGAAGGCTTAAAATGAGTTTGTGATGGCATCCGTCAAGAGGATTGAGGGGTTAGATAAAAAGAACAAAAAGCTTATGCTAAGGTTGAAGGGAACAAAAGGTGAGCCCCTGAAGATTAAAGACGATGAAGATGATGGTGGAGATGATGATGATGAGTTGAGAGTTGATGAATCAGAAGAAGATGATGATGACGAGGAAGCTAGAGGAAGTGGAAAGGGAAAAAGAGATGACTATGATGAGGAGGATGATCAAGAAGGTGATGCACATGCATCAGCCTCAAATCAAGCTGCAAAGGAGAGGCGCTCCAAAAAAGTCGCATCCTTTGCACCTCCAGCTGAAGAAACACATGATCAGGGCAAAATCAAAGCTCCACAGACTGAGGATTATGATGTCGTTCCCCTGCAGCAAGTCAAGACTTAACTTACTATGATTCTTGATTTTCAAGGGATTGTGAGAAGGTCTGTGAGCTACACTACAGAGGAAAGAGAAATCATTCATGATCTAACCGATGAGCAGCTCGCTAATATGTTTAGACTAAATCCAGATGAGCTTGTCAAAGATGCTCCAGAAGTAGATGTTTTGAGTGACGAGGAGTTACAAGGTGTGGATGAGATTGAGATTGAGAATGTCACGTCTGATTACTATCCACAGTACACTGACCCTGAGGGCAACGTTATCCCCGACTTGGGTGAAACTTTTGGTAGTGATACTTTTGTCAAGCTTGATGAGATAGAGAAAGAAAAAGCAAAGGATGAAAGTAAAGCCCGAGCTACAGATGCTAATGTTGATCTAAAGAAGGCTGAATGGGCAGCTTGTCTATCGGAAATGAAGGCCCAATGTGCACCTCCAAAGCTGAATGCCTACACCAAATTTTACCGAGTCAAGAAACATCAGAAAGTGTCAGGCAAGATCATCAATTGGGCCTATTTTGAAGATCTGGATGTATATGCTATGAAAAGAGGGAAGGGGATTGAGTACTTCAGATATCCACATGATCTAAAGACTCTTCCTAGTTTTGAGCTAAATAGATTGGCATGTTTAGATCTTTTGTATGCCAACCCGAGAAAGATGTCGGGATGGCTTGAGAAATCATTGAAGAAAGAATACCACACCAGATGGGTCAACTTCAGACCGCAACAACCTATTCAGTTCATTCATAAGACTGAAGTTGATCCTTTATCTGGAAGGCCTAAGGTGGTGTTGAAGTGGAGTCCCCCACACACAATGTCTAAGATTCCTTTACGGGAGATGCCTCAGGACTTCACTCCACACTTTAAATGCTGGTATTATGTCTGGAGGACGGGGGAAGTGGTCATAGTTCTGAACAAAGAAGGAAAGATCGAGACTATTAGGGTATTTGACCCAATGTGGCTTACCAACTTGTCTGCTGAAGATGTCTACACTCTATACAAGTGGCCACTGTTCTATGACACGCAAGATATTGTACAAGCTCTACAATTCCAAGATGTTATACGGCTCTGCTTCGCATTTGAGATACACACGGGAGTCACTAAAGAAGATAAGTACAAGAAATTCCAAGAGCATGTGAAGAATGTTAGAAAATAGGATAAACTAGGTCCAAGGGGGAGTTTGTTGATACATCATGTTCCTAGTTTATATTCTTAAATGTAAAAGTCTATCATTTCTTACACATTTGTAATGTAACTACTTAATGAAATATGATATGCTTTTGATGTTTATTTGTCTTTAAATATTTCATATAATTATTGTATTTGGTATAATTCATATGTATGAACATCATATATAGGTTTGAGGTTGTTGTACATAGTTCTAAGTCAATAATGATTAAGAAATGTGTTCAACTTAGTCGGTTGATTATTTATGCTAATGGACCATACTTATGGACCATACGCACGAATGAATCATACTCATGGACCAGTCGCACGACTAAACCAGGAGACTGGATCAGTCGTATGACTGAGACATAAGGTTGATTCAATCGCACGACTGAACCTTCAATCATGCGTATGAATCAACCGCATGAGTCAGTCGCACGACTGAACCATTCTAATGGTTCAGTTGTACGAATGAAAACTAAAAACCTATAAATACCACATAATTCATTGAAAAACAGGAGACTTCGATTATTATTAAACCCTAGCCGTCCAGAGCGTCCTAAACAACCTATCCAACTTCATAGTTCGTTCCTGATCGATTTCTAATCAATTCTTAACGTTTGTTTCATTGTTAGATCAATCAGGTTGTCGTTCTCACTGATTGGATCACCAATCAAATAGGATTCCGCACTATTTGATCTGGTTTCACGCAGAATCTATTAGTACTCCGTACGAAAACGGTCCTAACATGTTGCTTCACCACAATAGTTATATGCAACAATTAAATGTATTTCTATCTCTAATTATGTATTTTTCTTCATGTAATACTTTTTTTCGATTAAATAAAATTTTTGTTAAAATATAACAATGTCGTCGTTATTCACTTATTTTTTTTACTTTCAAGATTAAACTGAACATCACTAGAGCGCAAGGTCAAACAAATGAAGCAGATGTATGTATAGCGGATAGTGGAGCCACACACACTATACTTAGATCTAAAAAAAATTTTTATGAACTTAAACCAACAAAAGAAATCGTTAATACAATATCAGGCCCTACAGACCGATAGAAGGAGTGAGAAAAGCTAATTTAGAATTACTAAATGGTACAAAACTTATAATAAAAAATGCTTTATATTTCCTAAAATCAACAAGAAATCTTTTGAGTTTCAAAAACATATATCATAATGGGTATGATACTCAGTCAAGGACTGTTGACAATGAAAAATAATTGCATATCAGATATTAGAAAAACTGCCAATGCTTCAGTCTGGATTACATTATACACTCATTAATATGCCTCAGGCATATATGGAAGTTAAAGAAAAAATTTATGATCCTGAAACACTTAACTTATGGTATGATAGATTGGGTCATCCAGGATCTACAATGATGAAAAGAATAATTGAAAACACTCATGGGCATCCATTTAAATATCAAAAAGATCCCACAATCGAATAAAATTCCCTTATGTACATCTTGTTCTCTTGGGAAATTAATCACAAGGCCTTCGTTTATGAAAATTGAAAAGGAATTACCTTTGTTTCTTGAAAGAATTCAAGGAGATTTATGTGGGCCAATTCATCCACCATGTGGACCATTTAGATACTTTATGGTTTTGATAGATGCATTAAGTAGATGGTCTCATGTCTCTTTGTTATTAACTTGTAATGTAGCATTTGCCAAATTTCTTGCACAAATTATCAAACTACGGGCACATTTTCCTAATTATACTATTAAAAGGGCGAGACTTGATAATGTTGGTGAATTCACATCACATGCTTTTAATGATTATTGCATGTCTGTGAGGATTATTGTTGAACACCCTATTGCTTATGTACACACACAAAATGGCTTAGCTGAGTCATTAATCAAACGTCTACAACTAATAGCTAGACTATTAATAATGAGGACAAAACTTCCTGTGTCTATTTGGTGTAATGCAATTCTTCATGCTGGATCACTAATTCATATGAGACCAAGTACAAATCTTAAATACTCTCCGTTACAACTTGTTTTTGGAAATGAGTAACATTTCACACCTTAGAATTTTTGGGTGTGCTGTGTATGTCCCTATTGCACCACTACAACGCACAAAAATGGGTCCTCAAAGAAGGTTGGGAATATATGTTGGATATGAATCAGCTTCCATCATAAGATATCTTGAACCTTTAACGGGTGATGTATTTACAATACGTTTTGCTGATTGTCACTTTAACGGGTCAGTTTTCCTGGCATTAAGGGGAGAAAAGAAAAAAACAAGAAAATGATGTCTCATGGTATGTTCCTTGATTATTGTATCTTGTTCCAGTAACTAAACAACGTGATGCATTTACTGATACAAACAGAGTTACTACACCTGTAAGAAAGTGCAAATCAATTACTTGATGCATTTACTGATACAAACAGAATTACTAAATCTCATATACCAGCTGCTAATGCTTCAGCTCGAGTTGAGATTCCAAATAAGCAAATAGATAACACAATGGCTCATGAATCTCAAAAAACATTTGAAACTAGGAAGACCATTTGGTTCCAAATATAAAAATCCTCGAAAAAGAAAAACACATGAAAAGGAAGTTGACCATAAAGTGAATGATCTTAATGTAACGCTAAATACCAAAACCTCTTATGAGGAGGATTTGGATGAAAGTAATAAAGAAATGTCAAATAACTATTGTCAAACACATACCTTATGGAATCGAGATGAAATGGAAAGTATTGATTAAATATTTTCATATTCCGTAGCAAGTGACATCATGAGTGGAGATGATGATCTTGAACCACAGTCAGTTAGTGACTGTAAAAATAGACATGATTGGGATAAATAGAAAGGAGCTATGCAAGCTAAATTAGATTCACTTAACAAATGAAAGGTCTTTGGACCTATTGTTATTACTTTAATGGCCGTAAAGCCTATAGGTTATAAATGGGTTTTTTTATGAAAACAAAATGAGAAGAATGAAGTTATAAGGTATAAAGCTAGACTTGTAGCTCAGGGTTGTTTACAAAGGCCAAGATTGATTATGAGAAAACATACTCCCCTATTATGGATGCAATAACCTAGATACTTAATCAGTTTAGCAGTCTCTAGAAATTTAAAGATCCGTCTTATGGATGTTGTCACAGCTTACTTGTATGGATCACTAGATAGTGAAATCTATATGAAAATTCCTGAATGATTTAAATTTCCTAAAGCATTAGGCTCAAAGCCTAAGGAAATGTATTCCATCAAATTACAAAGATCTTTGTATGGACTCAAACAATCTGAAAGGATGTGATATAATCGTTTGAGTGATTATTTGACAATTAAAGGATACACACGTAATTTATTTGTCCATTTGTCTTCATTAAGAAAACAACATCAGGATATATCATCATAGTTGTGTATGTTGATTATCTAAATATAATTAGGACACAAAAGGAAATAAATGAAGCAATTGCTCTTTTAAAGAAAGAATTTGAAATGAAAGACCTTGGAAAAACCAAATATTGTCTTGGTTTGCAGATTGAGCATATGCATAATGGAATACTTGTGCATTGGTCAACTTATACTAAGAAACTCTTAAAGCGTTTCAATATGAACAAAGCAAATCCTTTAAGCACACCGATAGTTGTTAGATCACTCAATGTTGATAATGATCTATTTCGTCCTTGTGAAGATAATGAATAGGTCCTTGGTCTAGAGATACCATATCTAAGGGTTGGTTGGTTATGCAGTTGCAGGTTATTTATCAGATCACCATAAAGCAAAATCTCAAACTAGATACGTATTTAAAAATGAAGGAACTGTGATTCCATGGCGTTCTCAGAAACAAACACTCATTGCAACATCCTCAAATTATGCTGAAGTCGTTGCACTACATGAAGCTTCAAGTGAATGTGTATGGTTAAGATCTATGACACAACTTATAGCAACTTCTTGTGGATTAGAGAAAGATGAAAACGCAACACCAATCTATGAAGATAATGCAACTTGTGTCTCACAAATGAAAGAAGGGTATATCAAAAGTGACAGAACAAAGCATATACCACCAAGATACTATTCATACACTCAAGATCTTATTAAGATAAACAAGTTGAAATAAGATACGTTCAATCTAGCAATAATTCAGCTGATCTTTTCACAAAGGCACTTCCTAAAACAACTTTCAGAAAAAATGTTTATGATATTGGAATGCGACACGTACATGCAATATGATGATCTACAAAAGACAATTTGAGGATGAGTTATAAGCTGTACTCTTTTTTTCTTAGCTAAGGTTTTTTCCCACTGCGTTTTTCTTTAGCAAGGTTTTTAATGAGGCAGTAATTAAACTCTTGAAGTTTGAAAAGTGTCTTCCAAGGGAGAGTATTATGAATTATTACCATGACAAGTGGATGAAGTCTTTGTCAAACTTGTAGATAAGCTTATTATGCTACTTATCTACCAAAATAGTTGACCTTGTCTACCAAAATGATTGATCTTTTTAGTATAAATACCACCTCAATATAGAGGAGAATATCACTTCTTGTATACACTTTCATAAGTTATAATTTTCTCTTCTTCTTGCTCTTGAAATGCTCTTTAAAGTTCTTCAGGTTATAACACTAATCTTGTGTTAATTATTGTGATATTATAACATAAACGAATATATGAAAGCTAAACATATATAAAACCAATTTTTTATGTATTACTATAGTGCGCGATTTGTGATGTTGCTGTGTGAGAAAGAAAAGAGCTAAAACCTTTTCATTTAATGAAACGTATAGTATTTTCATAATTCTTTATATTTTCATAATTCTTTATATTTTCATTTAAGTAGTTTCTATTTTTTTAACAACATTAATTCTATATGTCAATGTTTAATTTAAAAAAATTGCATGTTTCGTCCTTTTATCTAACATACATTAATTTTGTATGTCAAGTATAATCATGTGTTTTGCACATGATGGTAATTCAATCATTTATATATATGCACCTAAAAAATATCAAAATAAAATTAAAAATATAAAGTTATAAAAACTCTCTCTCCCTCTCCCTCCCCTCCACCGTTTCTCTCTTCCTTCTTCAATCATAGTTCTTTAAAATCGTCGACTACCATCCTCAACTCCCGGCGATCACCGTTATATTACCCCCACCACAACACCTCTTATTTGTATCGATCAGTTCATCATAATAACCTTCGACCACCATCTTCACCCTAACTCTACCCCTCCCCCAACTACCTCATATCAACCAATTATACATTATCGCCATCGACCACCATCATTTACCCACATCACCATTGTTGTCGTTGAATATGAAGAACCTCATCATTTGAAATTGATGATGATGTGTAACGCCCCGTTTCCGGAAACCTCACAATTGGTCACTTACCATGATAATTATATAAAACTTACAGACGTACAAAGTTAAGCAGCGGAATTGAACTTAACAAAAACCATGCATGTCATTAAAAACATTGTTGTTAGACAATACAGTTTGGTTTAAATCAGTACACGAAGATTAGTTTACAGCATTACAAAACAGCAGGGAGTTCTTATTAAAATTGGATGTCAGTCTTGCCCCTCCGAGTAGCTTTCCTCGCGTGCCATCCTCAGCAACAAGTTACCTGCCAACTGAAAATGTATAAAAGTCAGCGTTGCTGAGTGAGTTCTAGTCTTTAATAGCCTTAAAATACCTTGAGTAATTTATAAGAACATACTCTTTTCATTAAAATCCTTTCCTTTATACCTCATTACATGAGCATACATCATACATAAATCAAGGTATAGCTTTATTTATCTTTCAATCGTTCTTCATTTTTTTATCATTATCCTTCTCGACTCTTTTGCGGCAACAGGGCTGCTCACCTCCTTGGCAACCTCAAGGATCGCATAATAATCAGGTCTTTTGCAACAACAAGGTAGCTCACCCCATATGCCAATCAACGATTGACCCTGTGTGCATCCTTCGGGGTAGCGAACCCGCATCACAG
>BJCM01063964.1:0-16915 GCA_018326385.1 Flaveria bidentis
ATATAATAAAACTAACACATAAACATACTAGTAATAAAAAATGTTTAACACATAAACATATTAGTAATACAAATGTTTAATATAATGTTTAACCGATGTTAGCTTTTTTTATGTTACATTTATATAATAACTAGTCTAATAAAGAAACATACATGACAAGACCATAAAAAAAACATAAATGGCAAGACAATAATAAAACATACATGCAAGACCAAATAATCAGTAATTAGTATTGTAGATCCTTTTGAAATCGCGTCAAACACATAACTCACCAATTTAGACACACAATTACCAATCTCAAGCATATTATATTCTCAATTCAAGCACATAATTATTCATATGCACACATATCTGTTTAGGCAGCTAGAGTTTCAACAACCAGAGACTTAGCCTCGAATTTCATCTCCCACTACAATAGTCAAAGAAGCAAACAACTGCCTTTAATTCAAATAATCAAGACTTAAGCTAATTGTGATTGATGTCCTTGTTTACCTAAGCAAAAAGGTAGAATAAAGCACTAGCAACACCTATTAAACAAACCAAAAGTCTATGAAATCTCTTTGCAATTACTTTGTAAATTCCTATTAAATGGTTTACCTATGATAGTCAGAATCTTCAACATGGAACAGTTAGCAAGGAGAATTAGGTATACAATTTCAAGTTGTAAAAAAAATACATAAATCAAACATTCAGATTGTGTTATCAAAGATGTTCACTAAAACTCTAAGGGTATTTATGTTGCTGAAAGAATATATTAAACTCAAAGGTAACACAAAGAGACGAAGGGGGAACTCTATGTCACGACCATCTGATCCTTTCCTATTGTTCTTGATTCGCCCTAAATATCACGACTTTTTGACACACGGGTCGACTGTACAACCTTCAGCTTAGTTCCTAGAGGAGACGGAATAGCGATGAGAGGAGACGATGGCGCGGTCATCCGAAGAGACCACGGTTGAACTTGTAAAATCCTTGTTGAACTTGTAAATGGCGATGAGTGACGAGAGACAAATTGAAAAAAAAATTATCATAAAAAGCACCTTTTCTACTAAATATTTTAAAAAATAAAAATAAAATATGTGACAATTGAACTTGTTGCAATTTATGACAAATATGCGACAACTTGAAACTTTTGTCGTAATTTTGCGACATTTTTTCAACAAATAGATTTTATTTATCGTTTTTGAAGTTCTAAACGTCATTTTTCTGGTATTCTTTTTTTGATGTTAAACACATGCGTACATTTTAATATACAATATATATATACATATACATATATATGTTATGGTAATACTCAAAAGTAATTGTCATGTTACAATACTAGCTTCCTATCCTCATCCTCATCTCCATATTTATATTAAAAACATTTTTTACTCTTTATTTTAATCATATAATACTTTTTTATATATTTATTATTATTATTTTTTATTCTTTACTCACAACCACTTTTAAAAAAAATTATGAGGTTATATCATGTTTCTTCAAATATGGGGAATCACGGTGCAATCCCCATAACTTTTTTCTCTTGTCCACTCACAACTATCCCTAATAATATAGGGGACATACTCACGTAAAATATGAGAAATTTACTATGAATACTCTTATATATACACACAATCATATACACATACACAGATTGTATATGCATAAATACACTTCACAATGTGTATCTGATACACATCCACATAACACAATCATATACACATGCATAAATCCACATAGATACACACCTACATTCATTTAGAAATACACACACATACATAAATAAATACTAATAGACCATAATTGACCAATACTAACTTTATGCTTGATAATAGTAGCTACATGACTTCACTTACGTCTAATAGACTAATGTTTGCAATCTTTAACTAATGTTAAAGCTGACAATCGTAGTTGATCCTAAATAATGATTATCGAGTAATATTGGTTTTAGTTTCTTTAATATGCTCATCATTAACACTTGTGTACCCTAATTGATCTTATTTTATCTCATTAACTAACATCAATCTTCCACGATATAAATACGTACACAAATTCAATCACATACACACGCATTAAAATAATATTAATAATAGTAAAAAAAAATTAAATGACAAAGATAATAATTAGTTTATTAGTGCCAAATACAATTATAAAAAACTCATTTTTAGTAACAAATTTTTATTTCATTAATATTAATATTATCAAAACAAAACAATATTTGAGTTTATTATTGTGAATATTATAAAAAACTTAGAAATCTATATTTTTTTATTATTAATAACATTATACAAGATTAATATTTATTTATGATTACTAATAATATAAAAAAATCATTATAAAGCTATATTTTGATGATTAATAATACTATTTGTTACAAATAGGTCGCAACTTGCGACAAGATTGTGACAATATATAGTTTCTCTCTTAACGTTTATGTTTTCCCCCATTTGGTCTCAAATTTGTCACAATTTGGGACAAGAATTTAATTTCCCGCTTATTCTTTGTGACTAATTTGCGACAACTTCTTTGTTTGTTACAAATCTGTCGCAACCTAGTTGCTAATTACGTGTTTTTCCATTTTGTTGCAAATGTGTCGCAACCTTTTTTGTATTTGCGACCAAAATACTCTTGTCGCAAAAAACAGTTGCAAAAAGTATAGTTTTCTAGTAGTGTTTTAAATCAACATCTCAAAATTTCTATACGTGTCGTATAGCCCCATATGCGTCGTATAGAGGAGGTCGTATAAGGCTGTACGTGTCGTATGGGGCTATATGTGTCGTATAGAGGGGTCGTATAGGGCTATATGGGGCGTATAGCTCTCTGACAACCCCCTGAATTTTTCCTTGTAGTCAGTGTCGAAATTCGCTATACGCGTCGTATAGCCCTATATGTGTCGTATAGGAGGGTCGTATAGGGCTATATGGGGCGTATAACTCTCTGACACCCCCCCTGAATTTTCCTCGTTTTTAGTGTATTTGACCCTATACACCGCGTATAGACCTATACGCGACGTATAGGTGTCGATTTATAAAATGGGGTGTCTCTTTATTAGGACCCTATAAAAATATTTGGCTATTATTTTCAATCCGACACAATTATGGGTGAAAGAAAAAATAGGTGATGTGATGTATACGTGTATTAATTTGTATAGTGTGAAAGCAGAGAATTTGAGAACAACTACTTGCCAAAATTACAAAGGTGTGATGTCTACGGCCTCCTGTCATGATAAACGAATGAGAATTGAAAGACTAACAAATTATCAACTGTTACGATGTTGAGAAGCTTATGGTAATCTTCGTTTGGATTTGGTGGAGCATATCCCGAGGCATCATCTACATGTCTGTCAGGGGCGGAGTTTGAATCAAAGCTTAGGGGGAGCCGGGGGTGAAAGTTAATTATTTTAGGAGGAACGAAATCTATATTTATTAAAAGAAATTCATTACCGAACCAAAAACTTACACTATCGCGCCGGAAATTTACACTACTGACAAAAAAATAGAGGGGCGGGGCCCTCTCGGCCCTATGAAGCTTCGCTCTTGATGCCCGTGATTAGTTTTCTATTATATTAGAGATAATTGTTTTTTTATTTATTTTTTAGTTAAGTCTATTTTCAATATTTAATTACAAATTAAATTATTAAATAAATAAAGTATAAATTAATATATTAGTTAAATAATATCTACTCATTTATCATTTTTTATCTTGCTTATAAGGCGTTTAATAAAAATGTATTGATGATAGCATTCAGTGCCTATGTAACGCCTAATCAACGTTTACGATCGACATGTTTTCTTTATTATTTTTCTAGAGTATATTATCATTTGCATCTCTGATATTTGTTCATTTTAACCACTTGCATCCCTGCAGTTTCAAAATTATCAACTGTCCCCTAACGTTTCATTTTTATATCCATTTGTATCTAAATCTTTAACACCGTTAGTTATTCCGTTAATTCTTTTATGAAAAGATTATAATGTCCCTAAGAATTAAAAATAAAAATAAAAATAAATTGTAGAACCCCATATCTTCTTCTTCTTCTTTGACCACCATAAACACACACACCTACTTTCTCTCTATTAAACATAAACACAGCCCACTCCATCAAATAACGCCACCACCCACATCTTCTTCTTCTTGTCTACATCCACAAGTCCACCACCACCACCCACCACCCATTGATGCTACCACCAACACCTTCTTCTTCTTCTTTTCTAACCCATCAAGAACGACGTCGGAGCATCTCAAACAGCGCACTTGCCGGAATTTCAACTCCAATTGATACGCCGTCGCCCCTGTGGCGATGATTGAGCCGACGAGATTTCCGGCGGATGTGGCTGCATTGCCGACGGTTGCTCCAGCGAATGTGAACAACGGTGGAGACCGTGGTGTTGTCTGGCGGTAAGGAGGATTTGGGTGCTCTACCGATGTTGGAAGATAGTGTGAAAAGGTTAAAGACGCCTAAATCATTACCGTATCAGATGTTAACGAAAGCCCAAATCGATTCATCAATTGATCATTGGCTGATTGGGTGTATGAAAACTGTGGATCCGTTCCGATTTCGTGTTTAGAGCACCCAAAATTCAGCAATTTCTTGAGCAAAATCGGGTTACCGCCGGTGACCCGCCGGGAATTCGCCGGAGACCGCCATTCATCACCACAAAATCAGGTTGTGGCGATGGTGACGGGCTGTTGTGGTCGCGACCGGGAGGTTGTGGCGGTGGTGACGGGGCTGTTGTGGTGGTGATCGAGTGGTTGTGGCGATGTGATAGGGTTGTTGTGGTGGCGACCGGGTGGTTGTGTTGGTGGTGATGGAGGTGGTTGTGGATGTGATGATTTGAAGAAAATGATGTTGATGGATGGGCCCACAAGGTTTTCTATATGTGTTTTAATTTTAAAGGTAGTTTCGTCATTTTAATAATAATTGTAAATAATAATTTACTCATTTTTCTATTTCACCCACGACTCCACGTGAAAGAATAACATAACCTCATTGTTATTTACACTTTCAATATCCCAAAAAGAGCCACGAATTTATAAGCTAATGTGTTTTTTTGTATAAAAACTTCATAATGCAATATTTAACAATTGTGTGATAAACAACTGCTACACGTGTCTAGTTCATATTTATCGTTTTAATAAGTATACCATCATTAATAACCAAAAATTAAGAAAGAAAGAAAGAGAAAAAAAAGAAAGAAAAGAAGCCCCATTTCTTCTGTTTATTGTTAGGCATACGCTTTATTTATTAAAAAGAATAAAGCAATCATAACCTTTACTAGAAAATCATAATATTATCATCTTTTAGGTAAGAAAGGTATGATCAAGAAATTAATTAAGACTAAAAGGCAAAAAAGACCCTTCTAACAAAGCGAAAAACATTAATAGTCTGCTAAATAAAATTAACATATTATAATCCTTGGTCTCTTAGAGCCAAATTGACAACAAATCAGTTCTCATGACTAATACTTGGATGCTTGGCGGAAATGTGTTTTAGTAAATTAGATAAAAATGTAAGACTTTGGCTCTTATTCATAATTGAAAAGTTTAGTTGTTTTTTATTCTTTAAGATTGAACTAATATTTGGTAGATTCTTTGCAATCGACATCCATGGCCTAAACGACACCCTCATGACAATGAACTCTACGGACGACAAAGGGAGATATAAGAGATTGTCTGTGGCTATAGACCGTTATGAGAGGGAGAGATGAGAGAGAGAGAGAGAGAGAGAGAGAGGGTTAATGGTTTAGAGAATGAAATTGAGAGGGAGGAAATTAGCTATGGAGTAGAGAGGGGAGGAACAACTCATGTAGATATTTTTATACCTAATGTTTTTAATATGATACGCCTGATTTTCTATAATTTCTATTTTTATCTAACTCGCACACTCTCTTTAATCTTACTTCTACATACAAACATTTTCTACCATAAAACTTGAATAATCAACCAAAAATTATATTTCTAATTCATCAGGTAGTACTAAATGACATACCTTTGATCTCTCTTTTTATGTCTCACGATAAGGTTATATGTTATATTTATGTGAGTGTGAATATAAATTGTAGTCACGCAGGCATGAATGGTCCCGGCCTTCACACTAACTAAAGGCATGTAATGATCATATGAGTGTGATCCACTTTTATAAATATTAAATTAGTTATTGTTATTAGTTATTATCTAAACATGCATTTATTTTTAAACAATTATTTATAAGCAAGCTCATACTTATTTAGAAATATAAATAAATAAAACATTCATATTAGTATGAAATTTTTAAGCATAACAAAATTATAACAACTGTACGTAATAAACGCACCAAACAATTTCCTAAAGTATTATATGTCGTATTTGTTTCTAATTTGTTAATTAATTGATGTTAGCCTATAGAAGTTACATATTCGCGTTCCTTTGTTTTTCTCTCTTCGTCTCGATCTACGGCATCCAAAACTTTTCTTATAGTTGCACCCTATAGATGTTGTATTTTTTCCTTTATTGTTCCTCCTAGGCGGCCGAATCATTTTCTCAAGGTCTTCAAACTCGTCATCTGTAAACTAGTTTGGCTAGTATATTCATTGGAGGATGATATATGTTCACTCCTTATCGGGTGCTTTGGTTCTATAATATGTATCAGAACCTAGGAATCATTGGAAGTAGCTTCTCTATTTCAAAAGATAGAGGTAATGTTTGTCTATAGCTCACCTTTTTAAAATCACATAAATAATTAATACTATAGATGAGAATTATTAGATTTAGTTATGGTTATGATTTGGTGTTTGTCCCGTCAATGATACATTTGCCCACATCATGTAGGGGATACGATATTCTTTCCGACCCATTGTGCTAAAAAAAATCACGAATGGTGTTTCCAAATATCTCACAATGTTTGGTCGATTCCTATAATGAACGAAAAATACACATTAATGAAAAGATAAAATTACAATTGCTAACAAAATTTGTATAAAGTTGAAATATATTAAATTGTGTGAAGAGGTTGATGTAGAAGAAAATGTTGAAATTGTATAAATATGTAGTTGTATCTAAAGGATATTTATAAAAAAACAAATTATAGAAAGCAACGATTCTTTTTTTTTTACTTTATTTATATGTACAATATTATTTAATTCTTTTATCATTTTTTATAGATAAATACAACTATTTATATAAAAACATTTGATTACATATAAATAAAAAAGTTGTTTAAGCTCATGTATTGAAGCTCGGGCTCGATAAGTTAATAAGTTTTTTTAGGTTAAGGCTCAGTTCAGGCCCGATAAAATTTAACTCGTTGCAAAACCCTTTTGGATCCGATCTTAAATAGTTCGGGAGTTGTTCGTAAGAGGTTCCGCTAATCTACACCCCTGCATAAACCTTGTAAAAATACTTCGCCCGATTTTTATCTTGTTCACTTAAATATTATCATACATTTAACGAATGAACGCACCTCATAACTATTTAGTAAACATAGTTGTTCCATTAGCTAAAACATACATAAATTATATATTAAAAAAAACAAACAAACATCTCTCACTCCCACCTCTTTAACTACAAGTCTACAACAGAGTTTCCATTTCCTCTGCATCATCTTCAATGGAGATACAACACATGACACCCTCACCGGCGATCAGCAGCACCACCACCCCTTACACCACCGCACCATCGAGCCCCCACCGCTTCCCCACCTTCTTCTACAGCGCACCCACCAGCCCCATCCACTCCCTCGTCGCCTTCCACCACCACCACGACACCACCGACGATTTCGCTTTCAACTTCACCGGAACACCGCAACCCCCCTCCATCTCCGCCGCAGACGAGCTCTTCCACGCCGGAAAAATCAAACCCTTAACCCCCCTCTCTGATCACCCACCCAAATCCCCACCATTTGACAACAAAAAGCTCAATTCTTTCACTCAGACATTTCATCGAACACCTGGTGATCATTACCAGACTAATCACAACCCACCCAAAAGAGGAACAGAAACCACCACAAACACCACAAGAATCAAAGATAAAGCATCAAGATCATCATCATCTTCTGCGTTCAGAATCTCCGACATCTTATCCGACGAAGACGCAAATCAGAGAAATGCCCCAACTTGGTACAGCAAATGGAACCTCAAGAATCTGATACTGTTTCGAAGCGTATCGGAGGGGAGTGCTAGAAGGAGCAAAGACCCAGTGAGCAGATACTCAAGAGTTACAAAAGGGGATGAAGATATGAAGAATTCGAGCTTCAGAAGTGTTGATGGTTGCAGTCGGAAGAAGCAGGTATCGGCGCATGAGATGCATTACACGGCGAACAGGGCGGTGGCGGAGGAGATGAGGAGGAAGACATACCTGCCGTACAAGTCAGGGTTGTTCGGTTGCTTGGGGTTCCATAACAATGGCGCTGGTGGTGTTCATCAGATGACAAGAGGCTTTGCTTCTGTTGTCAGACAACGATGAGACCACGTCAAAGTTGATGATAAACAGTAAAACTAAAATCTTTATGCAATTCTTTTTTTATTTTTATTATTTTTTTATTTCATGTTTCAAACGTTTTTTTTATTTTGTTCTAAAATAATTATGTGTAATTTATCTATTTGTATATTAAATATACTATTTTATAAACTTGTGTATATATTAAATATACTACTTTATAAACTTGTGTATAATATACGAGTTTGAATAAAACTATTAAAATAAAATAACGACTACTAACTAATATTTAAAAATTATAAAATATTTTTTACTATAAAATATTATTGAAATTACGTATAATTTATTATTTTCAGTAATAAAACAACAACAATAGTTTTGTTAAACATTTTTAGTAAAAAACTTTTGTTTAAAAATAATAGTTTCTAAACATTCTGTTAAACATTTTTACATATTTCCCCTTCCTAATACCTTAATTTACATATTTCCTCAAAGCATATTTCCTCTTCCTAATAGACATATTTATTCATTTTATTAAAATTAACCTATCAAGTGACTACTTTATCTTGTTTTTACTAAGAGATTTTTATGCATTAATGTTTTATTATTATAATTGTTTGAACCTCGAGCAATTGTGTTTTTATATTTGGAGATTTAACTTGGATTACAGTGATTATTGTTTTGAAATAAACTTTTATATTTTGAGTTATAATTATATAGTTTTTATTCACGTAGAAAACTCAAACTTGAGGAAATATGCGTAAAAATAACTTAGTAAAATTATGGATACAATAACCATTCAATAACAAGTAAAATAAAATGGGTGAATATATAATATATGTTTTAAAAAGGGAAAATATGTAATTAATTTTTTAACTTGGTTAAATATGTAAATTAAGAGTTTAAGAAGGGAAAATATGTAAATGCCCCTAATTAATTTAAACAATGACATTCTTAAAAAATCTTTGTATTAAAAATATTCATATTTCATAAAAATTTGTTTTAAAAAAGCTATTTTTTAAAGTAAAATAAATAAATAAATTATAAATTAATATAATTATTAAATGATTGACTTGTTAGGTTACTTACATATGACAAAATAGGGTGTGAGAAAATGACATTGACAAAAGTTATTGGATTTTAATAATTTTTATTTTTATTTATTTGTTGTGATTAATCCCAATTGATGAAATTTTACAGATACTTTTAACTTTTAGTTTATTTTTTTCTAACAATCTCTTACTAATAAAAAAATCAAGCATGTTAGAAATTTTTATGAAAATGTGGTTAGCTTTGAGCTACTTTTTTACTCCACCGCTGTCCAACCTCTATTAAGTCTGTTTTTGGTGTTTAGCCTTCAGTTTTACATGAAATCTACATGTAACGAGTCAGTGGTTTAGATTAGGATGTACAGATTTATGTGTTTCAAGGTGAATATAGTTTATTTTAACTTTTTGCTTAGTGTTTTGACCACACAAGCAGTTTACGTCATCAAAAAAGAAAATTAACGGAGTTAACTCTTAGTTAGTAATAGATCGTTGGAGTAAATAAGTTTAAAGTTGAAAATGTATGTAAATATATTTTGAGTTGAAATTAATCTCAATAAATCTATAATAATTAAAATTATTAAAACCCAATAACCTTTTAATTGTTTTTAGAGAAGCTTATCATTATGTCAAAGTCTTTAAAATTTAAAGACAGAAAATGATTGTATTATTTCAACATACATTAAAGCAAACGCTACAAGGAAATGAAATGCTCCATATACGGCTTTAGCTTAGTGGTTTTGATCTCTGAAATTCTACTTCAACTCGTATTCTCAATATTCAAATCGATCCGTTGAAATAATTTGAAAATGGCAAGAGACGTTTAAGTTTTTAACATCACATTATTCAAGTCAATCCGTTGTAATAATTCAAAAATTGCGAGACACATTTAACATCACATTAGTAGGCAAAGTGCGCGCATGTTTAATATGAGCATGACACATTTTATATCTTAAATAAATATGCATATATGTGTGGGGTAAGCTTCAAATAAAAATTTTGTGTTATTTTATGAACTTGTGAAAACATGTAAAGGTCGATAAAAATCTTTATTTTTTTTATTAAATATACATTTTTACACATATAAAAGATTACACTTTTAATGCATATGTGTAAATTCACAATGTAAAAAAAGTTAAAACCAGTGCAAGTTTTGCAAAAAAACAATACATTTGCAGGTTTAAGTAAAAACTTACGTTAGTGTTAATAATTTTTATATTTTTGAATTTACACATATAAATAAGTCACCATAATAACTTATATGTATAATAATGTTATATCCACAAAAACAATAATGATTTTAATTGAATTTTGATATGTTTTCCTAAATTCTCATAACAAAATTGGGTTTTTGTTTAAACTTTTTCCTATGTGTGAGGTATATATCTGTCTATACATAAGTTATATGGTCCGTTTGATGTAACACACTGTCACGATGGAGATTTAAATGTTCTGTTTGAACTTTGAAGTGATAAATTGTTGTGGTTGTAGAAGATGAGAGGCACAAGGGTGTAAAGTATTTTTCAAATTATAAAACATTAAAAAGCTTAAAGTTATAATTAGATTTGTGATAGAGACACCTGGTTTGGTTTCCTCACACCATTCATGGCTTTTTGGCTTTCACTTTAGGAGTAAATGTCGAGTGCTTTGAATTTTTTGCCACCGCTATTAGAGTAAACCCAATGGAAAATTAAATACAGTCGATAAATCATCAAAATCATATTAATGCACTTCTATGAAGACAAATAGTTATAAATTTAATAAAGTCAAAAGTAATTATAAAAATATTTAGTAGAATATATTATATAGAAAATTATCGGTATATATATTTTTTATGTATTATATTCAAGACAAGTTTTAACACTATAGCTGCAAAACATGTGAATTACATAGGCACCGTTACTCTATTAGTAATAAAAATGGTAAATAAATAGTAAACTTTATGTATTTAAGATTAGCTTCAAGGTTTTTGTGATAACTTATATTTCAAAAGCTTTAAAGTTCAATCATTGAACTTTGTAATTAATCATATTCGTCTGTTGATACGTTTTAATGTAAGTTTTGTTTGGAAGCGAGTTAGATAAAATATAATACCTCTTCATTATCAATAAAAGTTCGGGTAAACTATGTTTCTATCTAAATTTAGTTTAAAAATGAGTCAAGGGGTTGTAGTTCAAATTTTATCATGCCACAAAAGATGCCTCCGCATATGCTTATTTTTATGTATGTTTTGAATTAGTAGACGTTTCAACATGGGTTTTGTTTGAAGTCGTGTAATGTCACACCCCAACCTTGACGGCGGAAACGTCGAGATGTGAGGGTTAAGATCGTTCACAGTCACATAACGCTATTAATAAACTCAAATATATTATTTATAAGTTCCAAAGGTAACATTACAAACATAACTCTCAAATAAAGAAATTAACATGCATAAAAGAAATATTTCAAGTCCATCCATTTATTTATCTAGGTCCATTCCTAGATGTGAATAAGCTTCAAAAATGGCAATCAAACTTGCGCGTTTCCTGAAACATGTTAAAAATAAAAGGTCAACATAAAGTTGGTGAGATTTCCACAGTTTTCAATACATAAATATATAAAATGTGGAAATTCATGTTATGAAATTAGTGAATAAAGTAACTAGGGATGTAAGATAGATGCACAATCAAACCTTGACAGTTTACAAGTTCTCACGTTTACAAGTTTATACGATTAGCTAAGTGTACTTGAATTAACCAAGCAGACTTGTCAGGCCTATAGATCTATTACGTCGCCAGACTAGCAATAGTTAATGATTATACATAAAATCGTAAATACATGGTAATTACTAAGATCAACTAACCACAACATACAAGTGAATTGCCATAAGTTTACAAGAATCAAACATTTTACAAGTGCAACGATTATAAGGTAACATGTTTCACCTCAAAGTGTGAAAATATGAAAAAGGGGTATAGAAATACTCACATGACAAAATAATATAGGAAACGATGATTAATAAAAAAATATTAAATAACGCTCAAACGCAAAATCCTTCACAATGCACCTAAGAATATATAAATATTTACAAGGTTTAAGCTTAATTATAATAAGTTTAATGTTTTAACAAGAACTAGAGTTTTAAGTGGAATTTGGGGCTTGTTAAATAATTATATTTGATAAATAGAATTCAGTCATATTCACACGGATATATATATATATATATATATATATATATATATATTATACTAAAATGTGAAATGTAACACTTATAATAATTTGAAAGGTCCTTGAAGTTTGGATGATAATATTTATAACAAAAAGAATTTAGCACTAACGAACAATCTTTATTGAAAAAAACATTTGAACCAATAATAAATTTTAGTGATTTAAATCATTATTTAAAGTCTATTTTATAAAAATAAACTAAATACAATATTTGTTTTTAAAAAAATTAAATATTAGAATATTTAAAGAAATAAATTTACAGAAATGAATAGAGTGATTTAAAAATAAATAAAGTTTACAAGGTTAATTTTAAAAATTTTCCAGAAACTATTTATATTTTTAAAAGGCTAAAAAAAAAAGAATGATTTGAGGGTGCCCGGGTTCGAACCCGGGACCTCAATGTTTGAGTGAGTGTGTGCAACCAATAAACCAGGGTCGCGGCCTTGGTTAATGTTGGTTTCAATTTCTTATAAACACAATCCAAAGAGTTTCCCCCATTCACAAGAACCCTAGAACCAACTTGAATCAAATTGCTCCTCGATTCGTGAATGTTAATGGAATTAAGCTTAGGGCTTTTATTCTCTAAGTAAAACCGAGTGTCTATGTGTGTTTAATTACCTGGTAATTGTTCGATTTCGAATTCACGAGGTGAAGAACAGCCACGACGAACGTGGTGTTCAATGAGTGTTCAAATGAAGACTATAGTCAAATTAACTTCGTGGGGAGCTTCTTCAGGTGCTAATGATGATTTTCCCTCAACCAATTCGGATTAAAAGAGCTCAGAAGGTTAGTTTCGCCAATGTTGCAGGTCGCGAATAAAGAGCGAACCAATTCGGATTAAAATAACTCCATTAAAGATTGTAATTGAGTTTGAGTCATGTTCACAAACCGGTTAGGGACGTTTGGGGTTCGATTCCGAATGGTTTTGATGTGATTGGACCCGTCGGAGCTTGGCCGGAGTTCGGATGGAAAAAGTGGCAGGAAATACGGGGTAATGCGGGCGGGGGTTTGGGTTTATTTCAAATTTACAATTTAGTCCCTGTAGTTTTGATTTTAACATTTTATGCAAGAACCTTAAATGTTTAAAGTTTCAAAATTAGAAAATAGTCCCCCTTGACTTTTAAATCAAAGTTTTATACATTTTTAAGTTTAATAATTCTTACAAATTATTATTATTAATAACAATATTATTATTATTATTCTTAGTTATTATTATTATTGTTATAATTTTATTATTATTATTACCATTAATAATAATAATAATAATATTATTATTATTATTATTATTATTATTATTATTATTATTATTATTATTATTATTATTATTATTATTATTATTATTATTATCAATTCAATAGTCAAGTTATTAACTTTCGAATTAAAGATTTGAAGGAAACAAACATGAATAACCCTCATAGTTACATTAATAACAACAATGGCCCTTACAAGATTATAACGACGCTAACTTTTAATTTAACAAAAAATTCAAGATGTTACATGTAAGATATAATGCATTTTCATTTGAGAATAAAATTCGCGTACTCTACATTATGTAAATATAATTCGAAAATGAGTCGGGTTGATTATAATCTTAATTTTATCACGACGCAATAACGCCGTCGCAACACACGGCGGGTAAAAGCCTAGTTATCATGATTAATTACTCACTGTAAAGTAGTCTCTCCACTTTAATCTACATCTACATCACATTTAAATCTTTTTTGAATCCAGGTATGTTTTTCTACCTTGGAATTTCATCTTCACATTTTCATATTCTTTTCATATTCTCGCATAATATGTTCAATATTTCAATACGTATAATAAACGAGTATCCAAACTAATATCAATTATATGTGGAAGTTTTGTTGAATACATGAAATTATGAACGTAGGGGAATTGCTTAAATTCTTATTCTAAACTTATAAAATTACATATTTATTTAAAATACAAATTTTCAATACATAGTATACAACAGCTTTTAAACATGATTTAAAGTAATATAATTTTACAAGTGTAGAGTGTGATATTTGCAATTGTCTTTTTTTTAAAAGAAGGTTAGAAAGTATATATGTTAGGTTTGTAAAGATATATTTTTTGAACAATATACATATATAAAAAGCCTACATGATTTTTGTTTATATACTTTGTTGCCGTAAAGATGATATCATATTAAATTAAATATTTATGGTATTCTATGTTCAACATGTAGATAAAACACTAGCACTAACAATAAAAAATACATGTCATCAATTGTTTACTTTATGTTAAAAAAAAATAAATATGAGATGATACGATGGAAAAACCATTTATAGGTTTACCTATAATATCTGTTGCATTGCTTGTTTCATCCACACCATGCCACATGCTCCATGATCGTATCCTGATGATATAATTGTAAATGAAAATGATAAGCACCGAACATAACAGAATTTTTGTATTTAATGATAAGCACCGGACACCGCCACCACAGGAAACCACTGCCGGCCACCATCACCGCTTGCCATCACCAACATAACTACTTTTACATTTCATTGTTTCGCTTTTTCATACCTAACAAATAACACATAGTAATGATTCATTTATTACTAAAGAGTAACCAAACAGGATAAAGAAATGCAATGATTCATTTCATTCTATCATTTATTTCATTCCCTCATTCATTCTATTCATTCGTTCATTCCATTACCTCATACCAAACAAACCCATAGTGTCATATGTAATTTTAATAACATCTTATATTAAAATATCGTTTTATAATTAATCAATTTTATTATATTTAACATTTTATTTATTTAAGTTGTGTAATACACGAGTTTACTAAATCTGAATATTTATAAAGCCACGGATTAAGCCGGTCAATCGAATAAGAAACTAACCACCTCGTTAATTTTGTTCGCATGCTTTGGCGATTAAGAGTTGAACAAGCTGGTTAGACCAGTTGAAGTTAATGTGTTCTTTTTATAAAAAAGTTCACTTTTAATTTATGATATTTTGCTTTTTAAACTTGTTTCATTTTAACATGACTAATGATGTGCAATCCTTGAACTTGTTATTGTTTGGGTTATTAATGTTAAAATCCTCCTCTTTTTCTTGTATTTTCTATATATTTATGATATTTATATAATTATATCTTCTTCCGGTTGTTAATTTGAGACTGATGTAAAACTCGATTATGGCTCGTTAATTTGCCAAAATTTTATAAACAAACACGTCTTTACAAAAATCCTCATAGACTATTAACAACTTGTTTTAATATAAAACAGAACATTCACATTATTAGAAAGAATCAATTTGTTTTCTTAAAAGTGATATAGTTGAGTTTGCATTCTTCCCCCTCTTTGCTAGGAGGCAGCATGTTCATTAATTATGATACACAAGAGCAATTATTGGAAAGATTAGTCATAATCCTATTCTGATTAACATTTATAATGACTAAAGCAATGTTAATAAAGGTAAGCTTTGGTGGTAGTGATGATGATCATCATATAAACCCTATGCAACTTGTCTTTCTTTAGGACTCATGCCACATGCCACTTTGTGCTAGAAAGATGCCATCAACATTCAAAAATATGTATTAAAAAAGCCCAAGTAAAAAATTACAAGTAAAACCTACAATATCTTAAGAAGAGATGTATATAAATAATAAAAAGGATAGGAGTTAATTTAACCGATATATTTTCATTAGCAAAACCTTGCAGTCGGAACACACGACTCAAGCGGAGAGTGTTCTTGAAGTCATGGAGTGGAGCAATATCCAAACTACGAGCGAGCATGTTATTGAGGGTGTCAACAAAAAAGTTGCCATGAAACAAGTAGTGAAAGAAAGTAAGGTCGGGGTTAAACGACTACACATAAACTACTAAGGTGAAGTAATAAGACCCAAAACAAACTCGGCGTCAAACCATGTGGTTAAAAACAAGGTTGAGGTCGAGGCACAACAACAAAAACAAGGTAGGTGTTAAGTTACAAGTCCCAAAAAAGGACACGGGCCTCTAAAATCAAGGTTGGTGCAACGAGTGATCATGATAATGTAGATTGTGACTAGACCTGGCAATTTTGACCCAAATGGGTGGAATTGGGTTGATTTGGGTAGTAAAAATGAAGTAATAGATTAGATTGGGTTAAGTTATATTTCTAATAGGGTCAAGTTGGGTAATTCTATAACTAGAAAAAATGATCAACGGGTCAAGATGGGTCACTGAAAATAGGGAACGGGTCAAGATGGGTTGATTAAGTTTTCTCATAACTCATCTTTCTTCACCCAATTT
>BJCM01063965.1:0-14996 GCA_018326385.1 Flaveria bidentis
CTAGTGACTATGACATGCCATAGCTCACATCCTTATCTATTACAAAAAAAGGATAAAGTACATGAAGTAGAAAGTTACAGACTCAAGACCTCAATGTACAATTACCAAAAGCATGGACCTTTTTACCAACTCATGCAAGTTGGTGACTTTACAGAGTTGCAGCGGAAAGGGGTCCAACTTTATGGAAAAGTACATCAGATAAAGCATGTGTTAAAAGTCTTCGGAAGAAATCTATTTTCATGAATTGAAGCTTCGGAAGACTTTGTCTTTAAGGCTTCAGAAGACTTCATCTTTGGCTTTGGAAGATATTGGTCTTGACTTCGGAAGATTTCACACTTAGAATTTTTTTTGCATGTGTATAACTTCCTAAGCATTCTTCTTCAATGCACTTGTGCAGCATGCAGGATAGACTTTGGATGTTTGGGTTGCATCAGCCTCTTCATACATTCTCTACAAAATAGGATATGGTGGAGACATCAGCAGGTCCACAGTCTACAAATTCAACTTCTCATACAACTAGAAGTTACTATTGCATGTCATTCTTCATTGCCTGTCTAACAAATCTAGGGGATGGGATCAAATTCCATATGAACTAGGGTGCCTAGTTCATGGAATGGTGAGAAGCCTTAGATTCAACTATTCAAGATTTGTGTTGACCAATCTCATCGGAAATCTCCAGCGGGAAACATTCTTCATGCATCCTAGATTTCTCCAGCATATAATCAACTGTGAATTGGATAAGAGTCAGCTTGTCTATGTACTCTAACTGTCCCTCACATGACGCCGACCATCTTCAAGACTTTGAAGAAGGTGTCCACCAATTTCACTAGAAGATACACTGCTCTGCTTCCAGGTATGACTGGGCAAATAGCTCCTGGTGACATCCCTATTATCCCCACAGCTGATGAACCCACATGAGAAACTGCCATCACATTGCCAAAACTACCTTCTCATCCCATCACCATGACATATCAAAGACGCCCCAAACAAAACCTTGTTCAATCTTCTCTAATTGAACAAGCTCCTCATGTTCAATATAAAAGGAATAGAGTGGAACAATGGGCTCCCACTTAGTCTAAGGTCTCACCATTCTTCACATTTGACCTCAATATGGGTATTGAGTCTCCCCAGTCTCAAACCCATGAGCCCGAAACCCAAACTGAAAGCCCTCAGGGTGAGTATCTATACTCCTCTGAGCAGCCAACAAGGGACAACCCCACCATAGGCTCAATGCCTGTAGACATTGATCAAGGTTCTGGGTCATTAGGTTTAACCTCTTTAACTTTTACTAACCTTCTCTTCAAAATTGATGAAGAGATTACGTCTTTTCATGGCAATGAAGTTAATAGACAACACTCTCTCAAAGATCAATAGAGCCTAGAGAGACCACTTATCTCTAGCCCCCATCAGCAAACCTTTACTAAGGTGAGTCCAACTAATGTGGAGGGTACTCATGCAGATTCAACTGCCATTACAGAAGGTGCCTCAATGGACCTTCTATACAGTGGTGACATTTCAGAGACTAAATCTATGACAACCATTCCTTTTGATGACTCTAAAAGAGACATCATTAAGCAAGGGAAACCAGGGTGCCAAGAAACCACATCTGGTGGTGAAGGTGAACATACTAGGTATGTTACCTCATCTCCCTATGATTCTTCAAAAGAAGATGAGGGAAGAATGCAACTCCTCATTCAAGACCTATTGTCTAAAGTCTCAAATCTTGAATCCAAGGTTTGGAATTTAGAGGATAAGTCTGCCACTCAGCAACTTGAGATTGACAGTCTTAAGGCTCAACTAGCTGAGAAACAAATTGAGAGATTTGTTCGGCATGTACCCATTTAGGTCTCCTTGACCTCTTCCACTAGCTCATCTAGCTCTCAAGATGATGCTACCAAAAAGGTGGAGAGTGTTCAGAGACAAACATTGAGGAACCACTGAGCGAAACTTCAACTTCAAGATATTCGGCTCCTATTGCAACTACCTATCCTAAGCCATCCCACGTTGTACTGCAAATAGACCCAAGGATGCTTAGAGATCTCTATAGGATCTTCTCCAAGTTCCTATTGAGATCCTCTCTAGATCAGCCTAGCCTTGATGCGGCTTTGATGTACTTTGGAGCTGAAGAGCTTCAGAGGATAAGTGCACTTTCTACCACTATGGAAGAAGTTGGTCAACCTAAGGTCCAAATGGAACCTGAGATTAAATTCAAAGGGGAAATAAGGACTGATGGCCCAACCACAAAAACAATTGGGACATATACTGCACTCCCTCAAACTTCCAAAGCTGAAGTCAAAGCCTCAGAAGAACAAACTAAATCTTCCGAAGCTGAGATGGAAGTTACGGAAGGACTATTCTCCTTGTCCAAGGATCTAATCATCACAAATGCAATTCTAGAGCTGGCATCTGAGGTGAATAGTGAGGACTTTCTCAATCAACCTCTAGCTCAAGCACCTTCACTACCTCTCTTAGAATTTGAACCCTCTCTCGAAGAACCACCAAAGTCAAGAACCTCCAAAGATGATAAAGGAAAGAAGAAAATGACTGCAGAAGAGCTTCAGGAGGAGGAGAGGATTGAAAAGCTTAAAAGAAAAGATAGACTTCCAACTAGGAAGCTGTTACCTGCCAGTTCCAAAGCAGCTACAGCCAACCAGGAGGTAGTCAACAACAAGAAGAGGGTAGAGATCATTGACCGGCTCATCAAGCTTGGAGCTGCCAATGAAGACATACTTCTGCTACCATTAGAGGACTTGGCTAGAAAAGGTAACCAGGCTATAGAATGAACAAAAGAAGGAAGCAGCACGGTTGGCCTTAGAGGAGGAAAGGGAAAGAGAAAAGAGGGAAGCTGATCTACAGCTCTGGAGGGAAAGGATATCTTTCCTAACCTCCAGAGGTTTCTTTCTTTAAGAATTATCTCCATATAATGATGATACCATCCTATGGCTCTTCAACAAAGAGCAGGATCAACTGGAGAAGAAGAGAAAAAGAGCTGCAAGAGAGAAGTTGAGGGAAAAGAAGAAGAAAGAAAAAGAAGCTAGGGTCACTGCGACCAAGAAGATAGGTGAGAAAGCTTGGATGAAAGGCTATCTCCGGACTTACAGCTTCTCTGGCAGGCAGGTGGGACCCATGTCTAAAAAGACACTCCAACGAATTGTCAATGGAATCAAGGATGACATTCGTACGGGCAAAAGGAAAGAGATGCATAGAAGGGTACATGGGATGATCTTCAAGCCAACCACTCAACCCCAACCTGAACTAATTCCCTCTCTATTCCCCATCAAAACTAAACCCTACACACCTGAACCTACACCACTATCCTTACCCACTTCCTCACCTCAACCACACAAACTACCTATCCTCCAACCTAAAACACTCTCCAGAACCAATACACCACAACCTTCCAAACCATCCCCTCAGCCTTCTAAACATCTCTCCTTGGAAGAATTCAAGGAAATTAAGACAAAGCTCACAAATTTCATAACCCTGAGCGACATCTCTAGTGAGGAAGACTATGTCAAACTGACTTATGTTGATGGATATTCATGTTCCCTCACAAGAGATCCATTTCTTTATCTGCCCAAAGGAACACTGGACCATGCTGCTAGACTTCTTGGTATCAACTCTGACTCCTTAATTGCTAAAGAGAAGAGCTGAGAAGAAAGCTGGTGACTCTACTGGATGCAAAAAAAGGGGACAAGATTCCTAGTCAACCCCTAGTGCCTAGAAAGAAAATCATTCAGTGGAGGTTCGATGAAGCCTCTCACAACTTTGTTGTGGATAGAGAGAATGGTGAAAGCAACAGGCTGAATGCCTCATCTTTGCTACACTGTAGCAGATTTGACATTGTTGAGTTAGCAAAGAAATCATTTTTCAATTCCTCCAACTCCAAAACTGCTGCTCATATCAGAAGTCACCTTAGCTGCCTTCATCTTGCTGAGTTAACCGCAAGAGCAAAGATTAAAGAGGTGTTGAAACTGAGAGAGAAGGAAGATAAGGAAAGGTCAACCACTAAAGGCACAACCTTTCTACAAATGGTGGAAGGCCCTGAATTGGAACCCATAGTTAGATGGGAGTTTGATTACATCACCCGTCAACTAACTCTTTTCAGAGGGTCCTAGCAGAGGGTGCACATCATTCAGAGTGACATACTGGATCTCCTGTCAACTAATGATTTGTACAAACTTCTCAGCACCACTTCTGGGAAGAACAAAGGAACAGATAAATATCTGCTTTCCATGGTGCTGAAAGTTTTGAGAAATAGAAACAAGTGAGGTTTTGGTAGCATCAGCGTAAGGGGAGTTTGTTGGATCAAGAAGAAGGCTGGTGCAACCAAAAACAAATCACTTAGACTATTTTGATGCATCTAATAAAAGACATCTGAAGCTAAGTGTGGAACTTCCAATAGAAATAAAATTCTTCCAAAGAAAAGTGCAAGATTAACTTCCGAAGACAAACTCTACTTCCGAAGTCAAAGTGTTCACTTTCGAAGAACAAGTCTTAGAAGATAAGATTAGAAGACAACTTCTGAAGTATGAAGAAAAGAAGTCCTCAAGCCTCGGAAGAAGTAGCCTCTTACGAAGTATAAGTGGCTTTGGAAGAACTTGTTCTTCCGAAGCCAACTACCCTTCGAAAGACACTATTATGAATCAGTAGACATAAGTATGGTGTCTCTGACACTCCGCTGCAGACCTCTGATATACTGCATGGCATTTTCTCAAAATCCATGTAGTTGACCATACTTTATTTCAATGTTCACTTTATTAGTTAGCATATTTGCCAACTTTAGTTGGTGACAAAAGGTAAGTCATGGACATGTCATGACTACCATATCTTAGATAAGACATTATCTAAGATACCTTAAACTATTGCTTTGTAGTATTTGTTGTAGTTAGAGGATTCCAGCTGGTATCAAAGTATATCTGGCTATAGGTAGTATTATATATAGTTTCTCATTATAACTCATATCATATGCTTGTAAGATTCTTGTAATACTTTGAGTTGAGAAACAATATATGCAAGTACCTTGAAAATTGTTTTTCTGTTTTCATTGTTATTTATTATATTATTATAAAATCTTAGAGAGACTCTGCTTCATCCAAGTGTAGTTTAAATGAATTTGAGAGAAAAACCAAGTGTTTAGTGACATAAAATGATCCTGTAGATATCTTACCAACAGGTGATCCTGATCCAAGATTTGAGCTGAGAAGACCTTCAGCAATACAACTTCAACTCCATTTGTAACTAATCCTGCAAATAGAGAATCAATTAACACAACAATGACAAATTTAGCTAATACATCTGAAATATCTTCAAATTCCATCATAGAGGCAGAAAGTTTATATGCAGGTGCTTCAAATGTAGGAGAGAATGGTGATGGTGATAGTAATCAAGAATTTCTAGATGCTGATAACCATCCCATCAAAGACAATATCAATGATGTCACATAATCATAGGATCAAGTTTCACGTGTGCTGATGTGGTGGGAGAAACCTCAATGTTAGGTCTAAATTTCTCTAACTTGGATCTATCTTAGCAACTTGTTGTGATCCCTCAACTAAGGATCCATAAGTCTTATCCCACCTCAAACATCATCGGAGATGTTGATTCGGTGGTAAAAAAAGAAGACAAACCCATGATTCAAATGTTTGCCTTCATTCTTGTTTCTTATCTCACATAGAGCTAAGAAAATTAATGAGTCTCTAAAGGATAGAAGTTGGGTTGAAGTTATGCAGGAGGAGATGCTACAATTCAAGAGGCAAGAGGTTTGGAACCTATGTCCTCTTCCTCATGGGAAGACTATTATAGGAACAAAATGGGTTTTTAGAGAAAAGAAGGATAATAGAGGACTTGTCATCAAAAACAACGCAAGACTAGTTGTTCAAGGATACACACAAGAACAAGGAATTGACTACAAAGATGTCTTTGCTCCTGTTGCAAGACTAGAAGCTATTAGGATATTCTTAGCTTTTGCTGCATCCAAGAACTTCAAGGTCTACCAACTTGATATCAAGTGGTCGTTCATCATAGGTGATTGATGAAGAGGTGTATGTTAAACAACCACCTGGGTTTGCAGATCCTGATCATCCTGATTATGCATGTAGGCTTGATAAAGTTCTTTATGGGTTGCACCAAGCACCAAACAAGTGGTATGAGACTCTATCTCAGTATCTCTACAAGCATGTATACAGAAGAGGTACTATAGATAGAACTCTCTTCATCAAAAGAACATGGGATGACTTGATGCTAGTACAATTATATATGGATGATATCATCTCTGGTTCAACTAATCCAAAGCTCTGCAAAGACTTTGAGAAGCTGATGAAAGACAGATTTGAAATGAGTGCCATAGGGGAACTCAATTTCTTTCTAGGAGTTCAAGTGAAACAAGTTGAAGATGGCATCTTCATAGGTCAGTCAAAGTATGTTCAAGACATACTCAAGAGATTCAACATGACTGACTGTAAGGTTGCTAAGACACCCATAGCAAGAAACCACTCCCTTGGGCCTGATCTTGAGGAGGAGTGTGTGGATGAACACCTTTACAGGGCTATGATTAGGTCTGTTATGTACCTCATAGCTAGCAGCCCTGATATCATGTTTGCCATATGTATTTGTGCAATATATCAAGCAAACCCCAAGATGTCACACCTTATCACTGTCAAGAGAATTTTAAAATATCTCAAAGGTGAATCAACACTTAGCCTTTGGTATCCAAAGAATTCTGACTTCAATATGTATGCATATACAGATAGTGACTATAGTGGATGCAATATGACTGCAAAGTCTACATCAAGGGGTGTCAGTTCCTTGGTGGAAGGGTAGTCTTATGGCAATGCAAGAATCAATCTTGTGTCTCTGCATCAACTGCTGAAGCTGAATACATTGCTGCTACAAGCTATTGTGCTCAAGTGTTTTGGATTCAGAATCAGATGCTAGACTATGGATTCAACTTTAAGGAGACTCCCATTCACATAGACAATAATAGTGCCATCTCTATCACAGAGAATCCTGTGAAACACTCAAGGACAAATTACATCAACATCAGTATCATTTGATTAGAGATAATTTTGAGAAAGGTTAATCGAACTGGTTAAGGTTAACACAAATGAACAATATGCTGATCTGTTCACCAAAGCATTTGATGAACAACGATTCAAATATCTTGTATAAGCTATTGGGATGATTAACTTTGATTAGCTTTTCTTAAAACTTAATCATATCTTATTTCCTTAATTTGTGTGTCCTTAAGTTGTCTATATCTATCACTTTCATAAGCCCTTGTTTGATATGGAAGTAAAATTCTTTTTGATGACTTTTCATAGATCTTTGAAAAATTTCTCTTTAGAAGATATGTTTTTACATTCGGAAGAAATTTAAGTCTCTAAAACAGACAACTATCACATAACATTTACCTTCGGAAGAAATCTCCAAAATATCTTCCGAAGCTTAAATTCTCTTCTATGTACTTGTATGTTTTAAAGAACCTTTTTCTTCCGAAAGTAATTAACTCTCGAAAGCTTTTACAAATTCTAAAGGTTAATCTCTTCTGAAGCTAAATTTTCTAAAATCTTTGAAATCTCGTCCGAAGTCACTATGGCTTCGAAAGTTTCCTTCTCAAAATGTCCGAAGTCAAATTATCTTCGGAAGATTTACGACTTTCAAGAAAACTACTTTTGGGCAAACAACAAAATACCTTTTCAGAGGTGGGACCAACATCCAGATTTCAAAGGTTTTTATCCGCTTTCATTAACTTTGTCTGAGATCCATTTCATATATAAACCCAATGGTTCCCCCTCTTTCTTTATCATCTTCATTTACTCCCAAACCTAAATTGTCAAAATTCTATGAAAACCATATTTGTTCTTCACTTCCTTCACCTCTAAGTTTTCTAAAATGGCTAACCTCAATAGTAGAAATGACCTAAACTTCTGCATGCAGTTACACAGGCAACATAATTAGGTTGCTCTGTGGCACTCTGAAAAAGATCCTCATTTCTTAGAGGTTTGTCAGTTTTAGCTCTGTCCAACTATTCCCTCCCTTACCATTGATCATGTCCTCTATGAGGAACATTTACTTGAATTCTGGAAGACCTACCAAGAGGTCATCATGGATAGGGAGAAGGCACTATCTACTATAGTGCAGGGGAGGAAAATCTTCATCACTCAATCCATCATCATCACCCACCTACAGCAGAATGATAAGGAAGGTGAACTGTCCTTTCCCAAAGAAGATGTCAACCACTCCTTTGAGTAGATGGGCTATGAAAGAGTTCTTGTCAAGACCTTCAGGAAAGGAAAGGTCTCTTCCTAGTGGAAGTACTTACTTCATGTGGTCATCCACAACTTGTCTAACAAGCAAAAGGGATGGGACCAGATTCCTAAGGGGACGACATGGTTCAAGGGGTCAGGTTTAGGTACTCTTAGTTTGTTTATAAAAATTTTCTTGTTAACTTGAACTCCTTAGAGTATTATAAGTTTCCTAGATATGTTTAACACATTCTTAACTGTGAACTAGTCTTGAAGTTAAAGGAAACAAATAATATTCTTAAACTGGGATAGTTGAAGCCCGACAACTTTAAAATTTTGAAGAAGCCAACCGTTGGCTTCTTTGGGGTAGAAACAACTCTTGTCCCCAAGATGTTAGAGCTCATTGCTCAAGGTGACAACCTAGTAACACAAGCTAGTATTGAACCCACACATTCTACCTCTCAACCACCAAAATAGCCAGAAATCATCCTCACCTACCAAAGAAGATCCAAATGAATCCCTGCACAAGCTACTCAGTCTGTGCAGGCCCCCATATTACTACCCACATAGGAGGAAATGGACACTGGAGCTCCTATTTTTCCTGATGAGCAAATCATTCCCATCTCTTCAAGACTCATTACTGAGGTTCATTATCTTCAGCCTGATGAGCTCACTAGCCCAACAACCTTAAGCCCTTCACTCTGAGTCTCAACACTCAAGTGAACAACCTTTAGGGGAAAGCTACCATACGTAGGCTTTAAATTTAAACCAACCAATTCCTAGCCTTGACTTCTATGATGATGAGGACTTGGGACTTAGTCAGTACAATGATTCTCTCTATTCTTCGCCTACTCAAAGAGAGATGAGTGCTCTTGCCTCTCCCTTGTCTAGCCCACATCATCTACCTACCACTAAGGTGGATCTCCTTGACCTTGTTCAGGAGGTTCATATGAAAGAGGCTCTCACTTCTGCAAGTGATTACATTATTAAAACCTCAACCATGGCAACTCAGCCCACTAATACTCCATCAAAAGTTGTTAGTGAGTAGAGGAAAACCAACAACCAAGAACCTTATACTAGTGGTGAGACTAAGAAATTTGGTCTAATAATCTCATCCCCCAATGAATCTTCTGATCAAGAAAAGGGGAATCTAAGGCTAAAGGTGTAAAACTGTCAAAAACATGCACCTATTTAGTCTCTAAGGTTAGTCACTTGGAATCTCAGGTGACTACCTTACAAAATAGGGTCAATGTTCAATAACTTGAGACATCCTATCTCAAGGAGAAACTAGTTGGGAGATGTTTAAGATGAGCTCATCCAGGAACATAAGAACATGTGGATGTAATTGACCTAACTCCTAGCTCACCTATGCAAGAGGGTGATGCTACCAAATAGGGGGAGAAAGTCATTACAATCACATAACTAGGGTGTTCTTCATAGAGTATGGACACTGAGGACTCACCATCCTCACTTGTATTAGTTCATACTCAACAACTTCCTCATGTTCACATTGATGTGGACTTTATAGACTCTTTCATTTAAAGTCTCTTTGAGGAAGGGATATGTCACACCCTCAATTTCCACAAACGGGGTAATACCGTTAGGCGCGTGAAATACCAGGATCTTAGTCATTAGTTACACCAAACGACACAACAATTACGAAACATAATTTCCAAATTAAATAAAGTTTCTTAAAATCAGAATTAATTACGAAACATGAAAATAAATATAGTTTGTAGAAAAATGTAAATTGTTCATTAGACTCTACGATGATCAATGCAGTGTGAGATGTTCCTAATCGTGCGCTCCTTAAGAACCTGAAAGAAACATGCTAAAGTGTCAACACAAGGTTGGTGAATTAACAAGTTTTGATAAACATTACATAATAGTAAACCGATAAGATAAACAAAATAATATCAGTAGATAGCTAGTCTACTCAACAAGTTAATAAGTGTATAAAGTTCATAGCCGACACTGACAACGTAAGGAAAAGCCTCGACTATGAACACCGGTCACAACAATAGAAATTAGGTCAATTAAACACCCGTTTGATGAACGTTGTGCTAGCGCGACTAGCCCAGGTGGGGTTTGTCAAACCTAGTAGATCTACTCAGAATTACCTCGCTAAATTACATATATTAACGGTTCGAAAGTGAGGACTTAAGCATGGTGTCACACTAGTAAGCAAATGACATTATAGTAATATGAATCACTTGAAAATACGTTTAGAACACATGTTTCTTTCACCTCAAAGAAAATAGACAAAGCGTGGCTGAGAACTTACCTTGAATGCACAACAACACGTAAATATAAGCACAAACGTTTAGGGTATCCGCCCAACCTTGATTTCATTTAATATATATTTAATATTAAATGTTAACGAAATAATTATTAGGAGGAATAACGGCATGGTTCACGATCACGGTTCGGTTAGTATGTGAGCTTTAGTTTGACTCCGCCTTAACAAGTAAACACATACACTACTCACATAGACATAAAATGTTTTTATTCAGTCTTGACCGGTTCATACATAAATGTAACATATACATATACATACAAAAGTATTTCGCTTCATAATGTGTAATTTACAAGATCACAACACATAACGACCCAACCCTAACACACACACACATAACTAAGTAGATATACATACCACCTACATGTATATATCCACATATATACACGCACATGCACATAATTAAAACCACCAACACAAGCAGAAGTCTTCACATGGATTCCTACCTACTTTGGCATTTATAAAAGGTAAGCAAGCTCACATACGTACACAATATTCATACACACATACCATCAATGCATCAACTTACATAATTATCCACCCACACATGCACAACACTCACACCAAAACACACACATGCACACCATAACCACCTAGCAAGAACATACATACAAGATACACATACAATGCAAAACTCTCGGTCAACCCGCAAAACAATCTCAACCGAGACCCGAGGAGAGAAAATAAGACCAAATTCCCATCACTACCCCAAATCTGAGCACTCCCATGACCAAAACCCACACACACATACTTATCATCACATATCGCAACATCATGCATACACACATACATGCAGATTACACACCATGCACACACATATAACACACACAAAATCACAAAAGCACACACACAGACAACACATACACCTACGGATCACCAACACACATAACATCTCATATATATATATATATATATATATATATACACACACACACACACAAACACAGAGACATTCAAACCAACCGAAACTGAACATCACCGAATCATGTATACATACACACACTTAAATCAAGTCGCACATGGACCGAAAATTAAACCGCAGCAACCTTTAGAGATCGAAAAACCAGACCACGACCAAAACCGTATAAATGAAACAAACAAAAGAAACATACCATACGGTTGGACTCTCACTGTTTCCGGAGAAGTTACTATCGTAACACGATGATTTATCATGCGAGATGGGTTGCTTTCGAGCAATGTGCAATGAGAGCTATCGATGGTGAAGTGGTTGCCATCGAGATGAGATGGAGATTAGGGTTTATGTTTGAGGGTGTTTCGGTTGAAGGGAAGTGTCAAGGGTGGGTACGAAATGGAGATTAGGGTTTATGTTTGAGGGTGTTTCGATTGATAGGAAGTGTCGGGGGGATCAGTTATAGGATTTAAAAGTGGTGTTTATCATGGTCCGAAAAGATGGTTTTGAATTTGGAGAATTTACACCTAAATCCCCCCCAACTTTGATGAAATGCGACAAGAGGTCCCTATAGATTTTTTTATAATTAATTCAAACTTAAATTTACTTTAATTAATTTAAAAACATAACAAGATTACTTAATTAATTAAATCACAAAGGATGTTGAAGTAACAAAGAATGAACTAACGATGTTAACCTGGAAATACGGGTTGTCACATCATCCCCTTGTTGAAAAAAATTTTGTAGATCAAAGAAGAACACCAGGTCTCAAAGGCGACACAGAAGAGCATTCAGAAGTTTGCTTAAGATAGGTTTCTGTGATTTCTAAAACAAACCCAAAATAAAGAACATAAGGTTTTATTAGAGTTGTGACATCATCCCCTTGTTGAAGGGAATTTCGTCTTGAAATTTAACGAAAGATATCTTAAGAATAGATACCTTGAGAAGTACATTCCTGATCTTTGAACAGTTGCGTGTATTTTTTCTTCATTTTATCCTCGCGTTCCCGGGTAAACTCTAGTCCACGCTTTGAAATCCACCTAACGCGCATAATGGGAATCTTGCTACGCTTTAGGGTTTTAACTTCTCGATCCATAATCTCAACTAGTTCTTCAATGAAACGAAGTTGTTCATTAATGTCCAGTTTCTCTAATGTCACGAAAAGTGAGTAATCGGATATACACTACCTTACATTTGACAGGTGAAACACGTTGTGTATTCCACTGAGCTCTTCAGGTAAATTAAGTTGATAGGCTACTGGACTAACCCGTTTGACAATCTCAAACGGTCCAACGTAACTAGGGTTTAGTTTACCATGCTTTCCAAAGCGTATCACTCCTTTCCAGGGTGAGACTTTTATGAGTACTTTATGGCTTACGACGTTTATCAGCATAACCATTCTGTCGGTCACGTGTTGCTGCCATACGGTTACGTATTTGCACAATCTTCTCAGTCATCTCGTGCACAAGCTCAGGACATGTAAGTTGGCTTTCTCTAACTTCTACCCAACAAATAGGCGATCGGCACTTACACCCATACAATGCCACAAATGGTGCGGCTTTGATTGAGGTGTGATAACTGTTATTGTACGAGAACTCAACCAATGGTAAATGAGTTTCCCAATTACTGCCAAAATCAATCATACAGGCACATAACATATCTTCTAGCGTCTGAATCGTACACTCACTATTACCATCGGTTTGCGAATGATACGCAGTGCTCATGTCCAACCGCGTTCCCAATGATTGTTGCAATGATTGCCAAAAATGAGAAGTGAACAGAGCCTCACGATCGGATATGATGGATGTTGGTATACCATATCGAGAGACTATTTCTCTTAAATAAATCCGTGTCAACTTATTCATTCGATCAGTCTCTCGAATTGCTAGAAAGTGAGTGGATTTTGTTAAGCGATCTTCTATAACCCAAATGGTATCGCATCCGCTGGGAGTCTTGGGCAACTTTGTGACAAAGTCCATCGAGATCTGCTCCAATTTCCATACTTGAAATATTGGCTGATGAAGTAAACAGGATGGTTTCTTGTATTCCACCTTAACTTTAGAGCAAGTTAAACATCTGCCTACATAGGTGGCAATCTCAGCTTTTATGTTCGGCCACCAATAATACTCCTTCAAATCATGGTACATCTTATCCGAACCTGGATGAATTGAGTAACGTTACTTATGAGCTTCTCCATTACCAACTCTTGTAAATTACCATATTGTGGTACCCAGATCCATTCCATGAAATAATGAATTCCATCAGTCTTGGTCTCTAACTGTTTCTCCATACCTCATATGGATTTCGCCTTTAGATTCTCAACTTTCAAGGCCTCTGACTGGGTAGCCTTGATTTGCCTTGGCAGGTCAGAGTGGATGGTCATTTGCAATGCACGTACTCAACAAGGTTTAGGGGTTTCCTTTCAGCTGAGGGCATCGGCTACCACATCAGCTTTATCCGGGTGATACTTGATGGCACAATCATAGTCATTGAGCAGTTCTAGACATCGTCGTTGCCGCATATTTAACTCTTTTTGGTCATATATGTGTTGGAGGCTCTTGTGGTCTGTATAGATCGTGCACTTGGTTCCATATAAGTAGTCCCTCTAGATCTTCAAGGCAAACACTATAGCTCCTAGTTCCAGATCATGCGTTGTGTCATTCTTCTCATGTACTTTGAGTTATCTAGACACATACGTAATGACATTGTTGTGTTGCATTAGCACACATCCCATACCCTAGATGGATGCATCACAATAAACAACAAAGTCATCCATTCCTTCTAGCAAGGCTAGGATCAGTGCACTGCAGAGTTTGTCCTTAAGTGTCTGAAATGCTGGTTCCTCTTAGCTACCCTATTTGTAGATGGTTCCCTTGTGGGTTAGGGCAGTTAGAGGTTTGCTAACCTTGAGAATCCCTCAATAAATCGTCTATAATATCTTGCCAAACCAATGAATTATTGCACCTCAGTAGGCGTTTTTGGTGTCGGCCAATCCTTGATTGCTTCAATCTTTGAAGGATCTACATATATACCCTTTTTGTTCACCACATGACCAAGAAATTGCACTTCTCGCATCCAGAAGTCATATTTTGAGAACTTTACATACAATTGTTCATTCTTCAATAATTCCATAATGATTCTTAGATGTTTCTTATGATCTTTCTTATCCAAATAAGATTTGCAAACACGGTTCATGAGGTCCATGGAAATTACTGGGGCATTGGTCAATCCAAAAGGTATTACTGCAAACTCATAGTGCCCATAACAAGTTTGGAATGCTGTCTTCGAGATTTCCTCCCGAACTCGAAGATGATGGTAACCTGATCTAAGATCAATCTTTGAATAGTAACTTGATCCTTGCAACTAGTCAAATATGTCATTAATGCGCGGGAGTGGATATCTATTCTTGATTGTGACCTTGTTCAGCTCTCGGTAATCAATACATACACATTCTGAAGGTTCCATCTTTCTTCTTCACGAAAAGCATTGGAGCTCCCCATGGTGAAGAGCTGGGACGTATAAATCCCTTGTCCAACAATTCCTA
>BJCM01063966.1:0-15679 GCA_018326385.1 Flaveria bidentis
CTTGGCTTCGGAAGATTTCACACTTAGAGTATTTCTGTTGCATGTGTGAAACTTCCGAAGCATTCTTCTTTAGTACTTGTGCAGCACGCATACAGGATAAGCTTTGGATGTTTGGGTTGCATCAGCCTCTTCATTAGTCTCTACAAAGGTTTTGATCCTTTCTAGCTTCTCAGTCGTAGCCTCAACCACTTCGACGCTCCCTAACTCTTTATGGCCAATATCGCCCCAACACACGGGTGTTCTGCATCTCCTACTGTATAACATCTCGTAAGGGGGCATACCAATGCTGGCATGATAGCTATTGTTATATGAGAATTCAGCTAGCGGTAAGTGGTCATCCCAACTTCCTCTGAAATCAATGACGCATGCCCGTAACATGTCTTCCACTGTCTGAATCATCCTTTCCGACTGACCATCTGTCTAAGGATGATAAGTCGTGCTAATATGTAACCTTGTCGCCATCGCATCGTGGAATTTCTTCCAAAATTTAGATGTAAACCGGGTGTCATGATCAGACACAATAGACACCGGCACACCATGACGAGTTACAATCTCTTTAATGAACAGATCTCTCAACCTCTTGGATGAATATGTCTCGCGGATCGGTAGGAACTGAGCACTCTTCGTCAAACGATCAAGTATCACCCATATGGCATCATACCCTCGTGCTGTACGCGGTAGCTTCGTTACAAAGTCCATGGTGATATGCTCCCACTTCCATTCCGGTATATCCAAAGGTTGGATCTTTCCATATGGCTTTTGATGCTCTGCCTTCACCTGCAAGCAAGTAAGACACTTACTCCACTATGTCATGCTTCATACTCGGCCACCAATAATCTTTCTTCATATCTTGATACATCTTCGTAGCACTGGGATGAATGGAGTACCGAGTTTTATGAGCTTCATCCATAATCTTTTCACGTAGATCCCCAAAACATGGAATCCACATCCGTTCGAATCGAGTCCTAACACCGAGTGTGTTTTCACCCAACTCCGCGACAAGACCTCTCATTCTTTCAAAGTTAAGATGATCCTCTTTCAACGCCTCATCTTGAAACTCCTTAACTTGCTTCATCACATCAGAGATCATAACCAAATGATAAGCCTTCACCTGAATCGGCTCGGGTCTCTCCTTTCAGCTAAGGGCGTCCGCCACCACGTTGGCTTTGCTCGGATGATAATGGATCTCGCAATCGTAGCCTTTTATGAGCTCTAACCATCTCCTTTGCCTCATGTTCAAGTCCTTCTGCTCAAAGAAGTACTTCAAGCTCTTGTGGTCAGTGAATATGGTGCACTTCGTCCCATAAAGGTAGTGCCTCCAAATCTTTAACGCAAAGACGACGGCTGCTAGCTCCAAGTCATGAGTAGGATAGTTAACCTCATGAACTTTCAACTGTCGAGATGCATAGGCTATCACATTTCCTTCTGCATCAACACACATCCCAACCCCGAGTAGGAAGCATTTGAATAAACCACCAAATCTTCGCTTCCATCGGATAACGACAAGGCAGGAGCTTGAGTCAATCTCGCTTTTAACTCCTCAAAGGCCTTCTCTTGAGCTTGACCCCATACAAACTTTACACCTTTCCGGGTCAACTTGGTTAGTGGAGAAGCGATCTTAGAGAAGTCTTGTATGAATCTCCTATAGTAGCATGCCAAACCCAAGAAGCTACGAACCTGAGATGGTGTCTTTGGAGACTTCCATTGCATCACCGCCTCCACCTTTGCCGGGTCCACCATAATCCCCTCGGGATTCACCACGTGACCCAAGAACTGAATCTCATGCAACCAAAATGCGCACTTGGAGAATTTAGCATACAACTTCTCCCTTCTCATCGTCTCCAACACCTCTCGAATGTGACTGGCATGCTTATTCTCACACTTCGAATAAATCAGGATATCATCAATAAACACAATCACTGATTTATCTAACATCGGCCAACACACTCGATTCATTAAGTCCATAAAAGTAGCTGGCGCATTGGTCAAACCAAATGACATAACGAGAACTCGTAGTGTCTGTAACGCATGTGAAAAGTTGTTTAGGAATATCCTGCTCATTCACTTTCAACTGATGGTAACCAGATCGAAGGTCTATCCTCGAGAACCAATTGGCACCCTAGTGTTGATCAAACAAATCATCAATTCTCAATAAGGGGTACCAATTCTTCATTGTCAACTTATTCAACTCACGATAGTCTATACACATTCTCGTGTTACCGTCTTTCTTCTTCACAAATAAGACCGGAGCACCCCAAGGCGAGATACTCGGTCTAATGAACCCCTTGTCAAGCAACTCCTGCAATTGCTCTATCAACTCTATCATCTCAGTTGGAGCCAACCGATACGGTGCCTTAGCTATAGGTTAGGCACCCGGTATCAAGTCGATCTGGAACTCGATCTCGCGATCAGGTGGCACTCCTGGTAAGTCTTCGGGAAACACATCTGGAAAGTCACACACCACTGGTATGTCGGTCAGTTGTGGTGTTGGCATATCCACATCCTTCACGTAGGCCAAGTACACACTACATCCACGCCTCATGCACTTTCCCCCCACCGCCATCGAAACCACTTTCGGGATCGTCGTGACTCGATCACCATAAAACGTCACCGTATTCCCGTCAGGCGCAGTCAATCGAATTATCTTCTTGCGACACACAATGTTCGCCTCGTAGTCCGCCAACCAGTCCATTCCTAGGACTACGTCAAACCCGCCTAAGGTCATCACAAAGGGTCTAATAGGAAAATTGTGACCTTCTAGTTCCACATCACAACCTTTTATCATCTTGGAAATCCTGATAGACTTACCTACGGTAGTTTCTACATCGAAGGGCTTATCTATATTCTTACTACTAACAGGCAGTTTAACATAGAAAGCATCAGAAATAAAACTTTTACTAGCACCAGAATCAAATAACATAAAGGCTAAAGTTTGATTTACTAGGAATGTACCTGACACAACAACGGGGTTAGTCCTAACCTCCTTCTACGTCATCGTGAACGCTCTGGCACTTGCCCTCTACCCTTCAGTCCCTGTCGTCTTCTACCCTGCATCGGAACTTTTAGCCTTTGGCTTCTTGCAGTCCTTGCTCATGTGGGCCTCCTCGCCACACGTATAACACCTCCTTACCCCGCAGTTCTTTGCCACATATCCGATCCTCCCATATTAAAAACAGACATTAGATCCCACTCTACATTCCCCGGTGTGCTCTCGTCCAAACTTAACACACCTCCTCGACCTTGCACCGGATGTGACCACATATCGTTTATCCACCCGTGCACCTTTGTTGTTTGAAGTGGCTCCGCCACGTCCAAATCGCTTCCTGTTCCAATTCTGGTCATCATAACTCTTCTTGTTGGCATCTGCCACCACCACCATCCGCTTATCATACAACCTTCCCGCCAAGTCAACCGTCGACCTAAACGTGCTCGGTCGGGCGGCGATCACGTGCCTGCAGATGTCCGCTGGCAAGCCTTGAATATACCTCTTGATTTTTCATGGTAGAGATTTCACCTAATCAGGCACCAGCCGTGCCATCTCATTGAACTTGGTGGTATATTGCTGATGTGTCATGGTTCCCGCCTCCAACTGCAGGAACTCCCTTTCTACCTTGTCCATTTCCCTGTGAGGAGAAAACTCCTCAATCACCAATTTCTTCAGCTCAAACCACCTCATTCTTCCAATCACCTGACTCCCCTCGGCTTGGACAATGTTCTCCACTAACACAGAGCCGAGTCCACAAACGAGTGGGTAGCAAACTTCACCTTCTAGTCCACTCGAAACTCACTGATATCAAGAACGGCTTCCATCTCTCTCACCCATCGGTGAGCAGTAGCAGTAGTACCATTTCCATCAAAAGTTAGGGGATTGCATCTTTGAAATGCCCCGTAGTTGCAGCCTCGTGCTGCCTCCTGCACAGGCTCCTCCTCCTCATCATCATTATCAGAGAGAACCGTCTCAGTCTCTGGTCGCTCACGTCCTCCCGAGGACCTATTCCTCTCCCTTCTTTCTACTTCTCTTACAGCCTTAATCACTTTAGTCACCACAAATGGTAAGATCGTTTGCATGACCTGATGCACTTCCTCCACAATAGCCTCCTTCACTAAGGCCCTTAAGTTAGCACTCTCATCTCCGCCCTCTGGATGAGGGGTCTTGGGTTCTTCATGAACCACCTTATCGGCTTTAGGCCTTCCTCTTGTGGCCCGTGGTTCAGCACCACGTCCACCACGACCTCCACCACGTGAAGCCTTCGATGATCTACCACCGGCCATCCTCTAAACACAGTATAAGATTCAAACACCAACACGGTCATTCAAGGTAATAGCTCAGTTTATGTCAAGTATAGTAAGTCCCTAAATATAGTGGCCAGTTGTGATTAGTCACTTACTTTACTCTTCATACCCCAAGCATTTCCTATCCTGACTACATCAGTATCTAAATTTACTAAAGGAACACAGATCAATTAACATGCGCACATAATGCTGGTTAACATTAAGAAAATACTTGATGGCACGCAGCTTCTCTAACTGGCATCCCTTCCCTTTCCAGCCCATTTTCAGTTTAAGTTAAGGTTTCTTTTGAAAATTTACCCGTTTCACTTAAACTTTGGCCTTGATACCAACTTGTAAGACCCCGTTCCTAGGACGCTCAGAGCTGGTCAATCATCGCACATAAAACATATAATTACATTAACTTTAACAAAATATTATGGCGGAAACATTAAATTAACTTTTCATTCTAATATAAATGCTTTTGCAAGTAAATACAATATTCGTTACAAAACTTTGTTTGTTCGCATTATAATGCAAAAACATTAAACAAAAGAATGTCATCCAAAAAGAGCCAAGTAGCTGCCTCGTGCCATCCTCAGCAACCTTTACCTGCCAATTGGAAATACATAAAAGTCAGCGTGTTGAGTGAGTTCTAGTTTTAAATTAAAACATACTTTGCTTTCGTTTAAAACCATTCTTTACTTTCTTTCAAATCATACTATACTTTTGTACATGATCACTCATCGTACGTAAACATAGAAAATAACATTATTATCTTCCTTTACTATTCATCACTTTCTTTCTTTATCTCTTTATCTCTTTCTGGATCAATGTCATCAGCTATACCCCAAACGCATGCACAAAGCGGGTACTGGGCCGAAGATCATAAATGACTTCCATAATGCACATAGTCTGGCACGAGCACAGGGGCAAGCGACAAAGATCCCAATTGTAAACTACACCCCAAACATAAGCACAAAACGGGTACTGGGCGAAGATCATAAATGACTTCCATAACGCATATAGCTTGGCACCAGCACCGGGGTGAGTATTCACTATAAACCATGTACTATACCATTGGTTAGTCACAAAGACTATACCCCTGCGTGTATCCTTAAGAGTTAGCTAAACCACACATAATTGAGCTTACGACATTTTAGAGTCGTGCACCTCCGTACATTTTGCTTGGAAGCTTTTCTTTACTTTCTCTTTCATTAATGCATGCATTCTATCATTATGTTCTTTTTTCATTATCTTCCACTTTACATTACATAATACTTTATCATTTCTTTCACAACTATAACACGTACAGCCATGGGAAAGATAAACATACATAATAAGGAACATCAACATGAACAGACAAAAATCGCCATACAAGGCACCATCATACATGCATCATACATATCATCACACATAAGAATCAATCATACATCATTCATACATCATTCATCACATCATCTATGCCTTCAAAAAGTCAACTTACATAGCCCCCCGGAACCTCCCAAGTCAAAACCTACATAACACTTTTCCCCCAAAAATCAAAAAATATTCTAAGTCTTTAGGCGCATGGGCACTATGCAGGCGCACGGGCAACATTCAGGCGCATTGGCACTATTGGGGCGCATGAGCAACACTAAGTCTATTCTAGGCAATTCTAGGCGCATGGGTACTATTCGGGCGCATGAGGTTTTGGGCGCATGGGACACTTAGGCAGTTATTTTCTGTTGGGTGCATAGGCCACTATTTGGGTGTATGGGCAGTCTAATTCACACTTAACATCATAATTCAGTCCCCAAACATCACCTATCATGTCTAAGCTTAAATCATACATTCTAAGCCTTAGAAACACAACCATAACATCATCAAACATATTCATAGCCCAAAATCAAACCCCACCCAAAAACATACGCATATACACATACGGGTATAAAACCCAACCTTTATAAAAAGTTCATACATGCATTCCAGCCCCAAAGCAGTTAAAAACAAGTAAAAAGGGGGTTCTAGAACTCACCTTTGCATCCTCTTAGGTATGACTTCTTCCAAACCCGTTTGTAATTGAGTTCAACCGCCTAGATCCCACCAAATACATACCCAAACACACAAAACACACATAAGCATATAACCGAGGTTAAGGCCAGTTAAGAACATCATAAACACATGAATTCTTACCTTGAATTAGATCTTCTGCTCTTGTTCTTCAAAGACCTGAAAACTTCAGCTCTTCTTCACTTTCTCTCTCTAAAAATATTTGAATGATAGGATGTGTGAAGAGAGTTGTGGGCTGCCATGCCACCTTTTACACCAACTTTTAAAGACTTTGTCCTTTTTACATTTTTTACCCCTTAACTTGGGTAATATACCTTTTCTTTCTTTTTCCTTCACTTTGTTCTTCCTTTAATAACTGTTAAAAGAATAACCAGATGTTGCACTCACCATCTTAAGATCCCTCACACACACACAAAATACTTAACATCTCAAATGGCAGTTATCTCTAATGCTGGCATGGAAACTGGAACCATGCAAAGTTTCCATTGATCACTCCTGAAGACTTTGATACTTGGTGTCAAAGAATAGAAGGCTTTATCAAGTCTCAAGACTCCAGGATGTAGGACTCTGTTATTGAATGACCTTACATACCAAGCACCCTATCTGCTACAAGTGGTGGTATGATTCCTAAGGTTGTGGCTGACTTCTCTGAAAAAGACAGGAAGAGAATAGAGATTGATCAAAAAGCCATGACAGCCCTTCAAACTGCTATTCCAAACTCAATCTATAAAGGCTTCAAGAAGTGCAAGATGGCAAAGCAACTATGGGAAGCACTGAAGCTTATGTATGCAGGCTCAACTGAAGCCAAGGAGAAAGAGAAAGATCTCCTCAAGAAGCATTTTGAAATCTTCTCTTCAAAGTAGGCGAGACCATGACTCAACAATACTTCAAATATGTTAAGATTGTAGATACTCTAATGGATTTTGGAGTAACTCTTGAGAACAGGGACATTGTAAGGAAGTTTATGTCCTCTCTTCCAAGACAATGGACCCATTATTGTGTTGTTATCAAAAGAATTGAGAACCTTAAGACTTTTACTTTGATAGAGTTGTATGATATTCTCAATGGATACCAGATGGAGATGAACATGCAAAATTCAACTGGTAACTCTAACAATCAAAATGGTTTAGCCCTTCATGTGACTGAAAGGGATAACATAGAACCTCAATATCATCTTATATGCTACCCTGACAACTCACAAAAGGGTTCATTCATCACCTTCCTAGAGACTCCAAGAGAAAACTACACTCAAGGAAGTCCCTTCCAAGAGACAAGTTCTTCTCATGCTTTTGTCTCTATTGATGAATCCTCAGCCAACTTTCTCTTCACTCTTGAAGACTTGGACTGTATCCATCCAGATGATCTGGAGTATATGGAGATAGTTTAGTAGATGGCTCTTCTCACTCATAAAGCCAAGAAGTTCTACAAGAGGACAGGAAGGAAGTTTCCTAGCAATGCAGCCAGTGGAAAGTTTGGGCTGGATAAAAGCAAGGTAAAGTGTTACAACTGTAATCAAATGGGACACTTTGCTAGAGAGTGCAAGGCACCATGAGCAAATGGTGGCCAAACTCAATCCAGACCAAACTACACTAAGAGAGCTCCCAGAATGAGAGGCCAAAGCAACAAGCTGCAGTTGCTGTTAAAGGAGGAGGCTTTGACTGGAGCTTTTAGGTGGAAGATGCATCTCCAAATCAAGCACTCATGGCTGACCACGATGAAGCCAATGTATTGGAACATCTTTGCACTCCTAGATGTATTGCTAAAGTTAATAAATACAGATCCTACAACTTAGAGATGAGATCTGATCTTTAGTCCTTGAACATCTTAAAATCTGATTTCAAAAAGGCTGAAAATGATTATAAGTTAAAGATTGAGGACTTAGAGAAAACCATTTTAGTTCTTAAACATGAGCACACCAATTATAGGACTTAGATCAAGGATCTCATAACCAAGTTGACTGAATGCCAGGCTGAGCTTGTGATCAGCAAAGCCAGGGCAGAAAAATGTGTTCTTGAAGAAGAAACCTTCAAGAACATGATATCCTCATCCTTGCATTCAAAAGTAAGTTATCAAAATAAGTAGGGACTAGGATCTTGTGAGATAGATCCTCCACACACGATCTTGTCTGTAAGATCTCCTAGGTGTGGAACTTGTGAAGATGAGCTTCCCCTTATAGACCCCTTGACTGAAGAGGATGAAGAGGAGATGATGAAGAATGGCTCTGAGAGGAGTGAAGAAGAGCATTCTAAGAAGGGTCATCATCCCTCTTAGGAGAGTAAAACTGTTAGGATGACCAAGTCCAAGAGAAAGAACTTGATCAGAAAGAGCAAAAGAAAAGCAAGGAAGGCTTAGGAGATCAAGGCCACCTTCAGCTCTGCACAGAAAACAAGTCTTTGTTATCGCAGGATTTGAAGTGGTTAAAACTGAGGACTCGAACTTGAACTCCAACAACAAGAGTTCTAGTTCATATCCAAGTCATCCTATCATCATGAAGAAGGTTGATAAGTTGTGCACCACTATAGTACAACATGTACCATCAAGCTCCAAAGGTAGTTCTAACCCCACAAGAATTGCCACATCATTTGAGAAGATGAAGATGGAGATTGAAAGTGATCAAGTTCAGCCTTGTTCTTAGAAGAAGACTTCTAAAAGGAAGAAAATGGACTGTGTTATGTGTGGGAGTACCTCTCATCTTGCTAAAGATATCTACAATCCAAAGAGTACTCTCCACATCACAAAGAAAGAAACTTCTAAGAGTCTGGAGAAGAAGAAGAAGAAGAAGAAGAAGAAAGCTTTGGAAGGAAAATCTATTTCCTTTAGAAGCTTCAAAATGAAGAAGGCAAGTGGAAAATTTCCTTTGGAAGAAAATTTGGTCTCGAAAGAAAAGAATACTTCAAAGCACTGAAGTCTGCTACAGTGCTAGCAGGATCTTCTGAAGGTCTAGTCATAAAAAGTTTCGAACCCACAAAAGCTTCCGAAGTTTTGAAGGTCAAGTCCAAACTTCCAAAGGTGGTGTGGAAGACAAAGAAAGACCAAATGACTGAGAGTTCTCCATCAGGAACAGCGATAGATCATCAAAAGCACAACTATACGATCTATACTTGTTTAATTACCTTCTACTTCTTTTGATAAGCCCAAGACCAATATGGCTTGGGTTTCCAAATGTAACTAATCATTATCTTTGTGCTGGAACAGCTCAAGACAAACAAGAATGTCGGGATCATTGATAGTGGTTGTTCCAAGCACATGATAGGAAACAGGTCACTACTCCAAAATTTTGAAAGAATTGATGGAGGGCCAGTTGCTTTTAAAGGAGATAAAGGTGGTCACATTTCTGGAAGGAGCAGGTCACAAATGGTAAGCTCAGCATTGAGAAGGTAAACTTTGTTAAGGAACTTGGATACAATCTTTTGAGTGTATCTTAATTTTGTGATTAGAGTCATAACATGCTCTTTACTGAGCATGAGTGCATTGTTCTCAAGCCCGTGGTGGTCATTCCTCATGAGCATATCCTAATCAGAGCCCCCAGGAGAGGTAACATGTACAAGATGGATTTGCAATAAACATCTCCCTCCGGAGAAGTTTCATGCTTTCTATCTAAAGCGAATAGTGATGAGTCTTTCCTTTGACATAAAAGAATGTGCCATGTAAACTTTAAAAACATGAACAAACTTATTAAGAATGATTTAGCAACTGGAATGCCAAAGAAAGAGTTTACCATTGATAACCATTATGTAGCATGCCTGAATAGGAAGCAACACAAGGTATCTCATAAACCAAAGGAAATAAACAACATAACTACTCCCCTACACTTGTTACATATGGATCTCTTGACCCACCGGTGTAATGAGTCTAGGAAGGACCTCTTACGGTTTAGTGATTATATATGACTTTACAAAATTCACTTGGGTCTTCTTCCTTAGAACTAAGGATGAGACTCCTAAGATTTTAAAGAATTTCAACTTAAAGATTGAGAATCAATATGATCACAAGGTCAAAACCATAAGATCTGATCAAGGAACTGAATTTAAGAACCAAATCCTTGATACATTTTATGATGAAAGGGGTATTACAAGAAAATATAGTGCTCCCAGGACTCCTCAGCAAAACGGTGTTGCTGAGAGGAGAAACAGAACACTTATTGAAGCTACAAGAACTATGTTGTCTGACTCTAAATTGTCCATCACCTTCTAGGCAGAGGCAGTCGACATTGCCTGCTATGTGCAAAACAAAGTTTTAGTGGTTAAGACTCATGGTAAGAATCCTTATGCACTTTGGAACAAGAGAAAACCTTTCATTAGTTTTCTCAGGTCATTTGAATTTCCTTGCACCATCTTGAATACCAAAGATCAAATTGCCAAGTCTACTGAGAAATCAGATGATGGATATTTCATTGGATACTCTTCCCAAGCTATGGCTTATATAGTATACAATCTTAGAACTAGAGTAGTTGAAGAATCAGCCAATGTGACTTTCAATGAGCACACTCCTAGTGTGAAAGGTTCTGGTCCGGATTGGTTGTTTGATCTTGACTTTGTTACCAATTATTTCAACAAATCTTGTGAGCATGTTTTAGGATCTATAGACATACTACCTACAGGTGATCCTAATCTAAGATTTGAGTTGAGAAGACCTTCAAGCTACATATCTTCAACTCCAGTTGTAACTAACTCCGCAAATGAAGTTTCTATCAGCACAACAATGACAAATTCAACTGATACATTTGAGATGCCTTCAAATTCTAGCTCAAAGGCTCCATAACTAGATAAAGAAACTTCAATTGTAGAAGAAAATGGTAGTGGTGATAGTGATCAAGAATCTCTTGATGCTGACAACCACCCCATAGAAGACAACATCAATGATGTCACACACTCTCTAGATTAAGTCTCTCTTGATAAGTGTGTTGATGTAGTAGGAGAAACAACAATGCCATATCTAAAATTTTCTAATTTAGATCTCTCTCAGCAACTTGTTGTGATCCCTCAGCTAAGGATCCACAAGTCTCATCCTACCACAAATATCATTGAAAATGTTGACACAGGGGTAAGAATAAGAGGACAACCCCATGAAGCAAATGTTTGTCTTCATTCTTGTTTCTTATCTCAGATAAAGCCCAAGAAGATTGATGAGACTCTAAAGGATGGAAGTTGGGTTGAAGCTATGCAAGAGGAGTTGCTTCAATTCAAAAGGCAAAAGGTTTGGAACCTATGTCCTCTTCCTCATGAGAAGACTACTATAGGAACCAAATGGGTGTTTAGGAATAAGAAAGATGATAGAGGAATTGTCATCAAGAATAAAGCTAGACTAGTTATTCAAGGGTACACACAAGAAAAAGGAATTGACTACACTGATGTCATTGCTCCTGTTGCAAGACTGGAAGCTGTTAGGATATTCTTGGCTTTTACTATATCAAGAACTTCAATGTCTATCAACTTGATGTCAAGTGTGCTTTTCTCTTTGGGGAAATTGATGAAGAGGTGTATGTCAAACAACCACCTGTTTTTGCGGATCCTGATCATCCTGATTATGTCTACAAGCTTGCTAAAGCTCTTTATGGGTTACACCAAGCACCAAGAAAGTGGTATGAGACTCTATCTTAGTATCTCTGCAAGCATGGATACAGAAGGGGTACTATAGATAGAACTCTCTTCATCAAAGGACAAGGAAATGACTTGATGCTAGTTCAAGTATATGTAGATGACATCATATTTGATTCAACTAATCCAAGGCTCTGCAAAGACTTTAAGAAGCTGATGAAGGACAGATTTTAAATGAGTGCCATAGGGGAACTCAATTTCTTTCTAGGAATTCAAGTGAAGCAAGTTGAAGATGGCATCTTCATAAGTCAGTCAAAGTATGTTTTGGACATACAAGGTTCAACATGACTGACTGTAAGATTGCTAAGACACCCATAGCAAGAAACCACTCCCTTGGACCTGATCTTAAGGGGGAGTGTGTGGATGAACACCTTTACAGGGCTATGATTAGGTCTCTTATGTATCTTACAACTAGCAGGCCTGACATCATGTTTGCCACATGTATTTGTGCAAGATATCAAGCCAACCCCAAAATGTCACATCTTATCACTATCAAAAGAACTCTAAGATACCTCATAGGTGCTCAACACTTGGCCTTTGGTATCCTAAGAAATCAGACTTCAATTTGTATGCATATACAGATAGTGATTATGGTGGCTGCAATATGACTGCAAAGTCTATATCTAGGGGATGTCAGTTTCTTGGTGGAAGGGTTGTCTCATGGCAATGCAAGAAACAATCATGTGTCTCTACATCAACTGCTGAAGCTGGAATACATTATTGCTGCAAGCTGCTGTGCTCAAGTGCTTTGGATTCAAAATCATATGCTTGACTATGGATTAAACTTCAAGGAGACTCCTATTCACATAGACAACAATAGTGCTATCTCTATCACTAAGAATCCAGTCTAGCACTCTTGGACAAAACACATCAATATCAGGTATCATTTGATTAGAAATAACTTTGAAAAAGGATTAATCAAACTAGTCAGGGTTAACACAAATGAACAATGGCTGATCTGTTCACCAAAGCTTTTTATGAACACAGATTCAAGTATCTTATATTAGCTATTAGAAATATTAACTTTGAGTAGCTTTACTTAAAACTTAATCATATTATTTCTAAAACGTGTGTCCTAAGTTGTATATTCTATCACCTTCATAAGTTTTTGTTTTCTTTGGATGAAAATCTTTTTAGAAGAACTTTCCTTAGAATTTTTGAGAATCTTGGTATTTTTCCTTCAGAAGATATAGTTTTATCTTCGAAAGAAACTTATGCCTGCAAAACAAATAACTGCCTAAGTAAATTGCCTTCGGAAGAAATGCCTGAAATCTTTTCCGAAGCTTAAAATTTTCTCTTAGGCACTTACATGTTTTCAAGGACATTTTTCTTCCGAAGCAAATTAACTCTCAGAAGCTTTATTCTTAGTCGAATAAAACTTTTAAGTCTAAATTTTTCTTCCGAAGCAAAATTTTCAAAAACTCTCAGAAAATTCTTCCGAAGTCATTATGGCTTCTAAAGCTTTTTCACTAAAACTTCCAAAGACAATTTACCTTTGGAAGATTTTCGAATTCCAAGAAAACTACTTTTTGAGAAAAAAGCGAACTTCTTTTTTAGAGATGGGACCGACATCCGGATTTCAAAGCTATCCTCTTTCATTAACTTTGTCTTAAATCATGTTCATATAAACGCAACGGTTTCCCCCTCTTTCTATCATCTTCATCTTTCCTCCAAACCTAAATTCCCAAAATTCTCTTTACAACCACCTTTGTTCTTTCTTTTCCTTCACCATTAAGCTTTCATAAATGGTCAACCATAAGAGAAGAAATGACCCTGATTTCTCCATGCAGTTACACAGGCAACACAATCAGGTTGCTTTGTTAAACTCTAAGAAAGATCCACACTTCTTAGAGGTTTGCCAATTCTTGGCTTTGTCTAACTATTCCACCTCCCTTACCATCTGTAACATCTTGTAATTTTGGGTTAATATAAAGTTAGTTTCGTTAAATTCTTGTAAGGACCATTGTTTCCATATGTGAAACTTATGGGCCATTTATGCTTATTTTCTTTTTACTTTTAAGCCTTTAGTTTGAAAGTTAATAATGTTAATTATTACTTAATAAATAAATAATAATCATGATAAAATAATAATAAGAATCATAATAACCAATTATAAGAGTAAATAATCATTATGATAATAATAACAATAATATTAATATTAATAACAATAATAATAATATATAAAAATTATCAAGTTAAAACTTAATTAAGTTAAGGGGGCTTATTGTTAATTTAGAAACTTTGAAAATGAAGGTTGTGTTGGGTTTTGTCATATGTAAAACTAACTAGTTTAACCATTTAAACTATAAAAACACAGCGGAATATATGTTTTAACATATGATTACCAATCTGAAAATTTTACCATTTTAAAACATAAACAAAACCCAAGAATAAGGATCAAAATGTATGTGAAATAATATGCTATCAAACATGTTGGATCAAGAAGAAGACTAATGCAACCAAAACTAAGTCACTTAGATAATTTTGGTGCTGCATACAAAGGCTTCCAAAGCTTAGCATGGAACTTCCAAAGGTTGTAGAGATCTTCCGAAGACAAAGTGAAAGATAGACTTCCGAAGACAGAACTCTACTTCCGAAGACAAGTGCATACTTCCAAAATTCAAGACTTAGAAGAATAACCTGAAGACCACTTCCGAAGTATGATGAAAAGAAGAAGTCTCCAAGCCTTGGAAGAAGCAGCCTCTTCCGAAGTATAAGTGGCTTCGGAAGTACTTACTCTTCCGAAGCCATTTAACCTTCGGAAGACATTGCTATGAACCAGTGGACACAAGTATGGTCTCTGACACTCCGCTGCAGACCTCTGATATTGCATGGCATCTTCCTAAAGAGCCATGTAGCTGACCATACTTTATTCCACTGTTCACCTTTTATGATAGTGCATCTTACCAACTTTAGTTGGTGACAAAAGGTAAGTCAGGGACATGTCCTGACTACCATATCTCAGATAAGACTTTATCCAAGATACCTTAAACTATAGTCTTGTAGTATAGGCTTTAGCTAAAGGATCTTAGCTGGTATCAAAGTATATCCAGTTGTAGGTAGTATTATATATAGGTTCTCTTTGTAACTCATGTAACAACTGCTTGTAAGAGTCTTGTATTATTAAGTTGAGAAGCAATATATAAAAGTACCTTGAAAATTACTTCTTATGTTCTTTACCAGTTTCTATATTGTGATCAACTCTTACCGATTCTATCCTTACCCGAGTGTTGTTCTAGGTGATTTGAGAGAAAAAATTGTGTTAAGTGGCAAACATCGATCCTTCAATTAGTATCAGAGCTTTTTAGGCTTTTGATTGCATGATCTAACCATCCAAATCAACCTGTTTTTCACTCCTCCCTTCGACTCACTCACTCAAAATGGCCCTTAACAAATCCGAAGTAGACATGGGAACAATGACAAAGGCTCCCATCATTACTCCTAAAAATTTCAAGTCTTGGAGTAGAAGAATGGAAGGCTTCATCAGATACCAAGACAGCAAAATGTGGAACTCCATTGTCAATGGCTCGTATAGCCCAAAGGTGGCTTCACTAGTGGAAACGGTGCCATGATAGAAAAAGCTGTTGAGGACTATTCTGATGATGACAGAAAGAAGATGGACATCGATAGCAATGCTATGACCATTCTCATGACTGCAATACCGAACTCCATCATGGTGGGGTTTGAGCATTGCAAGACTGCCAAAGAATTATTCGATGCACTTGCTCAGATGTATGCAAACTCCAACGACTCAAAGAAGG